>JAJPUD010015068.1:0-11132 GCA_023553655.1 Myrmecobius fasciatus
TAGAGATGGTTTTAATTTCATCATCTGAAAATTGTCTGTTCATATCCCTTGACCAGTTATCTATTGAAGAGTGGCTTGAATTCTTATATATATGAGACAATTCTCTATATATTTTAGAAATGAGGCCTTTATCAGAACCATTAAATGTAAAGATGATTTCCCAATTTGATGCTTCCCTCCTAATCTTGTCTGCATTAGTTTTGTTTGTACAGAAATTTTTAACTTAATATAATCAAAATTATCCATCTGGTGTTCAATTAGGAGTTCCAGGTCTTCTTTGGACATAAATTTATTCCATCTCCACAGGACTGAGAGATAAAATATATTACGTTCCTCTAACTTGCTTACAAAGTCCCTCTTTATATCTAGATCATGAACCATTTAGGTCTTATCTTGGTATGTGGTGTTAGGTATGGGTCAAGCCCTAATTTCTTCCACACTAGTTTCCAATTTTCCCAGCAGTTTTTGCCAAATAGAGAGCATTTATCCCAAAAGCTGGGGGCTTTGGGTTTATCAAATACTACATTGTTAGGGTTAATGTCTAGGTTGTCCCGATAACCTATCCTGTGCCACTGATCAACTGCTCTATTTCTTAGCCAGTACCAAACAGTTTTGATGACCGCTGCTTTATAATAGAGTTTTAGATCTGGTACAGCAAGGCCACCTTCATCTGCCTTTTTTTCATTAATCCCCTTGAAATCCTTTACCTTTTGTTCTTCCAAATGAACTTTGCTACAATTTTTTCTAGATCGGTAAAATAATTTCTTGGGATTTTGATTGGTATGTCACTAAATAAGTAGATTTGTTTGGGTAGTATTGTCCTTTTTATTATGTTCACTCTCCCTACCCATGAGCACTTAATGTTTTTCCAATTGATTAGGTCTGATTTTATTGGTGTGTAAAGTGTTTTGTAATTTGGTTCGTATAGTTTCTGACTTTTCCTTGGCAGATAGATTCCCAAATATTTTATCCCATCATCTGCTATTTGGAATGGAATTTCTTTTTCTATCTCTTGATGCTGAACTTTGTTGGTAATATATAAAAATGCTAATGATTTATGTGGATTAATTTTGAATCCTGCCACTTTGCTAAAGTTGTGAATTGTTTCTAGTAGTTTTTTAGTTGAGTCTCTAGGGTTCTCTAAGTATACCATCATGTCATCTGCAAAGAGTGATAATTTGGTTACTTCATTATCACTCTTTGTAGCTATAGCTAACATAATAGTAAAAATGTTGCTAAAGCTAACATTTCTAATACAATATTAAATAGTAATGGTGACAGTGGGCCACCTTGTTTCACTCCTGATCTTATTGGGAATGGTTTTAGTTTGTCTCCATTACATAGGATGTTTGCTGATGGTTTTAAATAGATGCTACTGATCATTTTAAGGAAAAGGCCATTTATTCCTATATTCTCTAGTGTTTTTAATAGGAAAGGGTGTTGGATTTTATCAAAGGCTTTTTCTGCATCTATTGAGATAATCATATGGTTTTTGTTAGTTTGGTTATTAATATAATTAATTATGCTGATAGTTTTCCTAATATTGAACCAGCCCTGCATCCCTGGTAGAAATCCTACTTGGTCATAGTGTACTATCCTGGGGATGACTTTCTGTAATCTCATTGCTAATATCTTATTTAAAATTTTTGCATCAATATTCATTAGGGAAATTGGTCTCTAGTTTTCTTTCTCTGTTTTCACCCTACCTGGTTTAGCTATCAGCACCATAACAGTCTCATAGAAGGATTTTGGCAGTATACCTTCTGTCCCTATTTTCTCAGATAGTTTGTATAGTATTGGAATTAATTGTTCTTTGAATGTTTGGTAGAATTCACATGTAAATCCATCTGGCCCTGGAGATTTTTTTCTTAGGGAGTTGGTTAATAGCTTGTTTTATTTCTTTTTCTGATATGGGGCTATTTAAATAATTTATATCTTCTTCTGTTAACCTAGGCAATCTATATTTTTGTAGGTATTCCTCCATTTCATTTAGATTATCAAACTTACTAGCATAAAGTTGGGCAAAGTAACTCCTAATTATTGCTCTAATTTCCTCTTCATTGGAGGAAAGTTCTCCCTTATCATTCTTGAGACTAATAATTTGATTTTTCTCTTTCCTTTTTCTGATCAAATTAAGTAAAGGCTTATCTATTTTGTTGTTTTTTTTTTCCATAGAACCAACTCTTAGTTTTATTTATTAATTCAATAGTTTTCTTATTTTCAATTTTATTAATTTCTCCTTTTATTTTTTAGAATTTCCAATTTGGTATTTAGTTGAGGGTTTTTAATTTGTTCTTTTTCTAGTTTTTTTTTTAATAATAAGCCCAATTTGTTAATGTTTTCTTTCTCTATTTTATGCAAGTAAGCATCTAGAGATATAAAATTACCCCTTATAACCGCTTTGACCGTATCCCACAAATTTTGGTATGTTGTCTCCTTATTGTCATTCTCCTGGATGAAATTATTGATTGTGTCTATGATTTGCTCTTTCACCCATTCATTCTTCAGGATCAGATTATTTAATTTCCAATTAACTTTTGACCTATTTTCTCCTGGCCTTATATTGCATGTGATTTTTATTGCATCATGATCTGAAAAAGATTCATTTATTATTTCTGCCTTTCTGTATTTGATTTTGAGTATTTTTGCCCTAATACATGGTCAATTTTTGTATAACTTCCATGGACTGCTGAGAAAAAACTAAACTCCCTGATGTCTCCATTCAATTTTCTGCATAGATCAATCATACCTAACTTTTCTAACAATTGGGTAATCTCCCTAGTTTCTTTCTTGTTTATTTTGTAGTTTGATTTATCTAATTCTGAGAGAGCAAGGTTGAGATCCCCCACTAGGATAGTTTGACTATCTATTTCTTCTTGCATCTCTCTTAATTTCTCCCCTAGAAATTTGGATGCTATTGCACTTGGTGCATAAATATTTAGTATTGATATTGCTACATTATCTATGGTACTCTTTAATAAAATATAGTTTTCTTCCTTATCTCTTCTGATTAGATCTATCTTGGCTTTTACTTGATCTGAGATAAGGATTGCTACTCCTGCTTTTTTTTTTGTTCACCTGAAGCATAATAGGTTCTGCTCCAGCCTTTTACCTTCATCCTATATGTGTCACTATGTTTTAGATGTGTTTCAACATATTGTGGGATTCTGGTTTTTAATCCAGTCTGCTATCTGCTTCCGCTTTATGGGAGTTCATCCCCTTCACATTCACAATTAGAATAACTAATTCTTTTTTTCCTGCCATCTTATTTACCCAAGTTATGTTTTCCCCTTTTCTTTCCCCTTTCTCACTTCCCCCCTCCTCAGTATTTTTCTTTTGATGACCCCCTCCCCCCAAACAATACTCCATCCTTTAGATCACCTCCCCCTGTTTTTACTCTTTTCCCCTGATTCTTATATTTTCCCTTCTATTAGTTTAACCCTTTCTTTTCCTTCTTTCCCTCCCACTTTACTCTAGCAACAGACAAGTTTCTGTGTGAAATCAAGTGTCTGATATACACTTTTAGAGAGTAACCTGATGAGAGTAAGATTTACACAATGCTCATTTCCCTCCCCTCTTTCTCTCAATTATATTAGGTTTGCTTTGCTTCTTCAAGAGATTTTATCTTGTTTTTACCTCCTTTTTTTAGATCTCATTTTACCACTTTTTTCCCTCTTTTCCCCAGTATGATAACCTTTCCCCCTCTAGTTTTCTTTTTTATATTATCAATATCTAGTTAATTATACCCCCAAACTTTACGTATCTCCATAGTAGAAATAAAGTTCTCAAGAGTCTTTTCCTTTTTTACCTTTTTATGCTTCTTTTGAGTTCTGTATTTGGAAGTCAAATTTTTTGTTAAGATCTGGTCTTTTCATTAGAAATAGGTGAAATTCACCTCTATCATTGAATGACCATCTTCTTCCCTGGAGGATAACGCTCATTCTCGCTAGATAGGTTATTCTTGGCTGTAATCCATGTTCCTTTGCCTTTCAGAATATCTGGTTCTAGGCCCTTCGATCCTTCAATGTGGAGGCTGACAGATGGCATGTGATTCTAATTATTGATCCTCGGTATTTGAATTGTTTCTTTCTAGGTGCTAGCAGAATATTTTCCTTGGTGTGATAGTCCTGAAATTTAGCCACAATATTCCTTGGGGTTTTAATTTTGGGGTCTCTTTCAGGAGGTGATCGGTGAATTCTTTCAATTGTGTTTTTGCCTTCTGATTCTACAACCTCAGGGCAGTTTTCTTTCAGGATTTCCTGGAAGATAGTGTTTAGATTCTTTTTTTCATCATGGCTTTCAGGAAGTCCAATAATCCTTAGATAATCTCTCCTAGATCTATTTTCCAAGTCAGTTGTTTTTCCTAGGAATTATTTCATATTTTCTTCTATTTTTTTTTCATTTTTTTTGTTTTTGTTTGACTGATTCTTGAAGTCTTATTGAGTCATTCACTTGCATTTGTTCAATTCTTATTTTTAAAGTGTTGTTTTCTTCAGTTACCTTTTTAAGTTCCTTTTGTAACTGGCCAATTTGTTCATTGCACTTTTTCCACTTCACTAATTTTATTTTTCAATAAATTTGTGTCTTTTTCATATCTCTTTTGGAGGGCTTCTTGCACTGACTTCAGTTTATTTTCCCATTTATCCTCCAGCTCTCTTTTGAGATTCTGTATGCAATCTTCCAGAAAGGCCTTTTGAAAAGGGGACCAGTGATGGTCCTTAATTACATCCTCTCGTGTTTTGTCTAAAGGAACCTCAGGATCTGGGGTCAGCCCTTATCTGTCTCGATAAAAGCTGTCTATGGTGAGAACTCTCTTTTGCTTCTTCATTTTTTTTTAGACCGTGTGTATGTTTCTTTATGGTTTGGAAAACCGGGGGCTAAAGCTCTTTGCCCTGGGGCAATTTGTCAAATTAATTTAAGGTGCTGGCACGGTGGGGGCTAGGAATAAGTCCGAATTACTCCTTAAACAAGACAAGTCTGCCAGAACACCTGCCCCCAATCCGGGCAGAGTTTCCCAAATGTCTCAGATAAACTCCAGGTGTTTGGAGCTTGGAGTTTGGAGTTTTTGCCACAATGAGCTGAGTCCCACCCTCACTTCCGGCCTACACCAGAGTCCTCTGTTTATTCCTCTGTCCGAGTTAGACAAACCTGATGTGAAGTTCTTCAGAGATATCAGCAAGCAGTGTCCAAGTATTTCTGAATTTGTTGACTTGAAGATCAGTTCAGAGGCTTATTTCATTGTTGATTTGAGAGAAGATCGGAGGAGATGCGGAGAGTCACGTTTTCACTCCGCCATCTTGGCTCCACCCCAGAACAGTCAATTTAACAAATCTTTAAGAAAAACAGTTCCTTAAGACTTCTTGTCATGTTAAATATTAAAACAAAAGTTGTGATCAATTGTTTTGATTAAATATTGAAAATCCTATTCCTTAGAATTCTCAGAGGATTCAGAATTCTTTAATGCCTATTTACATGATTATAAATTGGAAATGTATTTTTAACAGAAATATTGACTTTTACATTAGAATAATGTTTGATTTCACTTCATTTAAATAAAATTACAACTCAATGAACAATCCTTCCAAAAACAATTATAATATATTTGAAAATGAACTTTTAATTTGAAAAAATATTTTTGCAGTAAAAGGGATATAGGATTACATTCATAGAAGATTATCTCTATATTGTCAAGTTTATTTCAATAACTGTTAAAAAGTTATATATTTCATTGGTATGAACATTTTCTTTCCTAAAAGAGGTTTTTAACCTTTATGTTGTCTATAATAACTATGCTGTGGCTTCCAGGCTGATCAGCTACAAGTTGAATCTCCAGTTATAAGACTTTCCACTCTTAGGTAGGCTGGTTTGTCAGCAGGCCAGTAGGCCAGCCCCCCAAATAATGGCAGATTTGAAGGGATAAAGATAATTTTAACATGGAATTATCAGAGAAGATTTCATTAAGATTGTAAACCTTAAACTCTACTCCTAATAAGAGTATAGATAAGAAGCTCATATCAATGGGTAAATTTTAAGGGATCTATAAACCCGTGTGGGATACATGCATTTTTATTTTTATTAAATTAAATTTCCTTTCTAATTGTTTATACTGCATCTTATATTTAAAATAGAAACATTATTCAGAAAATAAATCCATAAACTTTACCAGACTGGAAAAGGGAAATGAAAAGAGAAAATGGTTAAATTTTAGATTGTGATAGGAAGAGGACAATATGGCCCAGTGGAAAGGATATCAATGTAAGAGGACCTATGTTTATATCAGCCTCTACAACATATGTCCTTTGCCAAATCATTTAACTTTCTTTTTCCTCATTTGTAAAGTGAGAAATTTGGATAAGATAGTCTCTCTGTTCTCTTTTAACCCTCAGTCTTTGATTCTATAATATTTTATGCACAGAGACCTCTAAGGACCAGTGAAAGAAATTGATTTGCAGAATTGTGCAAAAATAAGTAAATGTCAGAGTTTGTATAAGGAGTTAATGAAAGAGATATTTTAGAAGATTGGTTGGAGAAAGACTGTAGAGGTCTTTTAATAACTGGCTGAGACATTAAATGTTTCTCTGTCAATAATGAGGAGTGATTACCAATATTGATATAGACATCTGTCTTACCCTGCAAGAAAGTAAGATGAGAAAGGGATCTAAGAATGGGGAAGAGTGATAAAAGAGAGGGAATATTGGGAGAGGAGCTGGTCAGAAGCAAAACACTTTTGAGGAGGGATAGATATGGTGAAAAGAAAGAAAAAATAGAGTAAATAGGAGAGAAATACCATTAGTGATATTAATTATTAAAATAATATTGAAGGAAGTTACTCTGATAAAGACTTTATTTCTTAAATGTATAGGAAACATAGTAAATTTTTTTTTAAAAAAAATAAAGAGCCATTCCTCAATTGCTCAAAGATCAAAAGATATGAATTATGTCCAATGAACTATAAAAATCTTGCATATCATGTAGCTAACAAAACCACTGCTAGGCATGAAAGATTTTAAAAAGATAGTTTTTTTTTTTATTTTTTTAAGTGACTTTAAAAAATAATGAGGAGTGATACAGCAGGGGAGTGAAATGATAAAATTACTGTTCTAGAAAGATAAATCCAATTGTAAATTGGAGCAGGGAAGACTGGAGACAAAAATTCAGATATAAGGTGAAAATAGTGTGAATTATTATAATAACCAAGTTAAAAGTAATAGATGTGAGAGGAAGAAAAAATTGAATATGTTTTTGGCTTATTAGTTGTTGGGAAAGAAGATTTCAAGCTTATATAACTAAAACAATTAGATCATTGACAACAATAAGGACATCATAAGATGAGATCTAGTTTTGTTTTAATTTGAGAGGGGGCAGGGATAAGGTGAGATTTAAATATGCTGCGTCTGTCATTATAGTACTCAAATTGGAAAAAAAAAATTCCTGTATCTGATAAAAGATCTTCAAGAGTTTAGTATAAAAAAAAATCAAAGAAATAAAAAATATCTTGTATTCTGATGTACTGTCAAGCTCTGAACATGAATCTCACCTCTATTTCACCACAAAATTATTAGTCAACATCATCTAAAATTATTACCATATTTACCTCACTAAAAAAGTAAGATTGTCTCTCTAGATTAGAAAGACAGTCTCCATTCGCCAAAAACTTGAAGTCTAATAAAAGAACACAAGACATAAAATCAAGTTGAAAATTAGTTATTAGGGTGAAAATTAAGGTACTTGGCATGGAAGAATAACAGACAAAATACAGTAGAAATTTTATAATACAACCCAGTGATGAACAAAGAATTAGCTGTCTTAGACTCTCTGAAATAGAAAAATAATTGAAGAAACAATACATTTTTTCCTTCACTTATTTTTGTTTAATGGATTTGAAGATTATCTCATCCTTGCAATCTCTTTCCTTTACCTTGAACTTCCCTTTCCTATTTCTCATATTCTTCCATAAATTTGGATTTTTAAATAATTTATTAATTCAAGTTATTGTTTTCATCATTTTACGTAATTATTCATCCTTTTTCTTAAATATATATTTTCAAATAAAATCCCCCTCTATTCTTCAATTTGTTAATTTTTTAAAAAAAATTTCTGAACACCTTTCATAAAAATAATTTATTTCTCTTATTTTATTCATATTTATTCCCCTTTCTTCTGGACTC
This sequence comes from Myrmecobius fasciatus, assembly GCA_023553655.1. NCBI lineage: Eukaryota > Metazoa > Chordata > Mammalia > Dasyuromorphia > Myrmecobiidae > Myrmecobius > Myrmecobius fasciatus. The sequence continues at coordinate 8,169 of JAJPUD010015068.1, forward strand.
TCATCCTTTGATGCATTATTCTTAAACTAATTTTATTCTTCTATCTATGTAGTAAAGCATTACTCCATTTTAGAAATTTGTGTAAGTTTGATTATCTTTGCTCATTACTTCCTCTTGCCCTTCCCAAGATCATTTCATCCCATTTGTCATGTAAATTTGTTGACCCAGGTCCTTTTACTCTCTTGGGCTTTAAAATTTCCTGGGGTCTCTGAGTTATCTTTCTTTGAGGAATGATTTTGAAAAAAAAATGCAATTTGTAATACCTGTGGATCTTCTGCCTCAACAGAGGGATAGATTGAATTGTTTTCTCATATTAATTGCTAAATCTTTCTAACTGTGTCACCTACTCTTTTGAATTTTTGCATATATGTGTGTGTAGGTATGTGTATGTGTTTCTTTCCACTCTTAACTTGGTTGTAGTAACTGAACATTATGCTTTTTTGGCTTTGCTTATTTGACTCTTCATTACTTCTACATTTCTCTATATTCATCACAGGCATCATATATTACAATACAGTAACTATAGTTACACCAGTCCCCACCTGATGAATATATATTTATGTCCACTTCTTAGTTATCACTAAAAAGTGCTATTTATTATAAATATTCTAGTGCATATAGAAACTTCTTATTGATAATCTCTTTGGGTTTATAAGCTCAATAATGTAGCCTCTTGTTGAAAGGAAATAGACATTTTGTTCATATTATTTCCAAACTTCTAAATTGATTTCCAGAAGACTTGTAACATTTTATAGCTCTAGCAAAATATATTAATTTGGCTATTTATAAGCTTTCTTTTTTTATTTATTTTAATACATATTGCTTTATGAATCATGTTGAGAGAGAAAAAAAACTATGAGACATTAAAAAAATAGAAAAAAAGAAATGAACATAGCATGTGTTGATTTACATTCAGTATTCATAGTTTTTTTCTGGATGCAAATAGCATTTTCTATCCAAAGTCTATTGAGATTGCTTTGTATCCCTTAACTACTGAGAAGAAACAAATCTTTTATAGTTGATCATCACACATTCTTCCTATTATTGTGTTCAATGTATTCCTGGTTCTACTTGTTTCACTCAGCATCAGTTTGATGTAAATCTTTCCAGGACTTTTGAAAATCAGCCAATTCATCATTTTTATGGAAAAATAATATTACATTATTTTCATAATCCATAACTTGTTCAGCCATTCACCAATTGATTGGAACCCACTTGCTTTCTAGTTCTTTCCTACCACAAAAAAACTGCTATGAATATTTTTCTACATGTTGGTACTTTTCCCTCCGTTTTGATTTCCTTGGGATGCAGATCCAGTAGTGTCACTTCTGAGTCAAAGGATATGCACAATTGTATAGACTTTGGGGCATTGTTAAAGATTACTCTCTAGAAAGTTTGGATCATTTAACAATTGCACTAACAATGCATTAGTGTTCCAGTTTTTACACATTCACTCCAATATTATCTTTTCCTGTCATCTTAGCCAATCTGAAAGGTGTGAGGTGATATCCTAGAGTTGTTTTAATTTGCATTTTTCTAAACAATAATTATTTAGAGAATTTTTTCATAACACTATAGATGCCTTTAATTTCTTCAACAGAAAATTGCCTGTCGATGTCCTTTGATCATTTATCAATTGGGAAATGGCTTGTGTTCTTATAAATTTGATAAATGTTTTTGTGTATTTTAGAAGTGATAACTTTATCAGAAACACTGGTTGAAAAGATTTTTTCCCAGATTTCTACTTCTTTTTAATCTTGGTTCTGTATGGTTTTTTTATGCGAAAACTTTTTAATTTACTGTAATCAAAATTGTCCATTGTATCTTTCACAATGCTCTCCAATTCACTGGTCATAAATCCCCCTTTCTCCAAAGATCTGATAGGTAAATTATTCCTTATTCTCCTAATTTTTTTTATGGTATCATCCTTTATGCCCAAATCATATACCTATTTTGGCCTTATTTTGGGATGGGGTGTGAGATGTAGGTCTATGCCTAATTTCTTACATATTATTGTACAGTTTCACAGCAATTTTTGTCAGGTATTAAGTTCTTATTTCTGAAGCAGGTGATTGGAGGTTTATCAAATGCTATTGATTAGCATTATAAGGCTTGATGATTTTGTTGTGTTTATCTGATCTATTTCACTGATCTACCACTGCATTTCTTTTTTTCTGTGTGTGTTTGTTTTTCATTTTATTTATTTATTTTTTTATTAAAGCTTTTTATTTGTATAACATATGTATGGGTAGTTCCCCAGCATGGATCTTTACAAAGCTTTCCATTACAAATTTTACCCTCAGTCCCCGCCCCTCCCCTAGAGGGCAGGAAGTCCACTACATGTTAATAATGTTGAAATACTTGACAAGTTGTGCAAGAAAAATCCTATCTACAAGAAAAAAAAAATCAGAGAAAGGCAACACAATGCAAGCAAATGTCAATAGAGATCATGAAAATGTTACGTTGTGGTCCATATTTCATATCCCTCTCTCTGGGTGTATATGGTTTTCTTCAGTGAACAATTGGAACTGGTTTGAGACAATTCTTTGTTGCAGATAGCCATGTCCATCAGAATTGATCATCATGTAATACTCTTGTTACTGTGTATGATGATCTCCTGGTTCTACTGGTTTCACTCAGCATCAGTTCATGCAAGTCCCTCCAGACCTCTCTGAAATCGTCCTGCTGGTAGTTTCTTACAGAGCAATAATATTCCATAACATTCATATACCATAATTTATTCAGCCACTCTTCAATTGATGGGCATCCCTTCAGTTTCCAGTTTCTAGCCACTACAAAAAGGGCTGCCACAAACATTCTTGCACATGTGGGTCCCTTTCCCTCCTCTAAGATCTCTTTGGGATATAGGCCCAGTAGAAACACTGCTGGGTCAAAGGGTATGCACAGTTTGACAACTTTTTGAGCATAGCTCCAAATTGCTCTCCAGAATGGTTGGATCCGTTC
>JAJPUD010015068.1:11532-38810 GCA_023553655.1 Myrmecobius fasciatus
CTGCTTTATAATAGAGTTTTAGATCTCGTACAGCAAGGCCACCTTCATCTGCTTTTTTTTTTCATTAATCCCCTTGAAATCCTTGACCTTTTGTTCTTCCAAATGAACTTTGCTACAATTTTTTCTAGATCGGTAAAATAATTTCTTGGGATTTTGATTGGTATGTCACTAAATAAGTAGATTTGTTTGGGTAGTATTGTCCTTTTTATTAGGTTCGCTCTGCGTACCCATGAGCACTTAATATTTTTCCAATTGATTAGGTCTGATTTTATTTGTGTGGAAAGTGTTTTGTAATTTAATTCGTATAGTCTCTGACTTTTCTTTGGCAGATAGATTCCCAAATATTTTATCCTATCATCTGCTATTTGGAATGGAATTTCTTTTTCTATCTCTTGCTGCTGAACTTTGTTGGTAATATATAAAAATGCTGATGATTTGTGTGGGTTAAATTTGAATCCTGCAACTTTGCTAAAGTTGTGAATTGTTTCTAGTAGTTTTTTAGTTGAGTCTCTAGGATTCTCTAAGTATACCATCATGTCATATGCAAAGAGTAATAATTTGGTTTCTTCATTACCTACTGTGATTCCTTTTATCTCTTTTTCTTCTCTTATTGCTAAAGCTAACATTTCTAACACAATATTAAATAGTAATGGTGACAGTGGGCCACCTTGTTTCACTCCTGATCTTATTGGGAATGTTTTTAGTTTGTCTCCATTACATATGAGGTTTGCTGATGGTTTTAAATAGATGCTACTGATATATACTGATAGTATATTTTAAGGAAAAGCCCATTTATTCCTATACTCTCTAGTATTTTTAATAGGAAAGGGTGTTGGATTTTATCAAAGGCTTTTTCTGCATCTATTGAGATAATCATATGTTTTTTGTTAATTTGGTTATTAATATAATTAATTATTCTGATAGTTTTCCTAATATTGAACCAGCCCTGCATCCCTGGTATAAATCCTACTTGGTCATAGTGTACTATCCTGGGGATGACTTTCTGTAATCTCATTCCTAATATCTTATTTAAAATTTTTGCATCAATATTCATTAGGGAAATTGGTCTATAGTTTTCTTTCTCTGTTTTCACCCTACCTGGTTTAGCTATCAGCACCGTAACGGTCTCATAGAAGGATTTTGGCAGTATACCTTCTGTCCCTATTTTCTCAAATAGTTTGTGTAGTATTGGAATTAATTGTTCTTTGAATGTTTGGTAGAATTCACATGTAAATCCATCTGGCCCTGGAGATTTTTTCTTAGGGAGTTGATTAATAGCTTGTTCTATTTCTTTTTCTGATATGGGGCTATTTAAATAATTTATATTCTCTTCTGTTAACCTGAGCAATCTATATTTTTGTAGATATTCCTCCATTTCATTTAGATTATCAAACTTACTGGCATAAAGTTGGGCAAAGCAACTCCTAATTATTGCTCTAATTTCCTCTTCATTGGAGGAAAGTTCTCCCTTATCATTCCTGAGACTAACAATTTGATTTTCCTCTTTCCTTTTTCTTATCAAATTAACTAAAGGCTTATCTATTTTGTTAGTTTTTTCGTAGAACCAACTCTTAGTTTTATTTATTAACTCAATAGTTTTCTTATTTTCAATTTTATTAATTTCTCCTTTTATTTTTAGAATTTCCAATTTGTTATTTAATTGAGGGTTTTTAATTTGTTCATTTTCTAGTTTTTTTTAATAATAAGCCCAATTCGTTGATCTTTTCTTTCTCTATTTTATGCAAGTAAGCATCTAGAGATATAAAATTACCCCTTAAAACCGCTTTGACCGTATCCCACAAATTTTGGCATGTTGTCTCCTTATTGTCATTCTCCTGGATGAAATTATTGATTGTGTTTATGATTTTCTCTTTCACCCATTCATTCTTCGGGATTAGATTATTTGATTTCCAATTAACTTTTGGCCTATTTTCTCCTGGCCTTATATTGCATGTGATTTTTACTGCATCATGATCTGAAAAGGATGCATTTACTATTTCTGCGTTTCTGTATTTGATTTGCAGGTTTTTATGCCCTAACACATGGTCAATTTTTGTATAGGTTCTATGGACTGCTGAGAAAAAAGTAAACTCTCTACTGTCTCCATTCAATTTTCTCCATAGATCTATCATACCTAACTTTTCTAACAATTGGTTTATCTCCCTAGTTTCTTTCTTGTTTATTTTGTAGTTTGATTTATCTAATTCTGAGAGAGCAAGGTTGAGATCCCCCACTAGTATCGTTTGGCTGTCTATTTCTTCTTGCATCTCTCAATTTCTCCCCTAGGAATTTGGATGCTATTGCACTTGGTGCATATGTATTTAGTATAGATATTGCTACATTATCTATGGTACCCTTTAATAAAATATAATTTCTTTCCTTATCTCTTTTGATTAGATTTATCTTGGCTTTTACTTGATCTGAGATAAGGATTTCTACCCCTGTTTTCTTTTGTTCACCTGAACCATAATATTTTCTGCTCCAGCCGTTTACCTTCATCCTATATGTGTCACTATATTTTAGATGTGTTTCTTGTAGACAACATATTGTGGGAGTCTGGTTTTTAATCCAGTCTGATATCCGCTTTCGCTTTATGGGAGAGTTCATCCCATTTACATTCACAGCTAGAATAACTAATTCTTTTTTTCCTGTCATCTTATTTACCCAAGTTATGTTTTCCCCTTTCCTTTCCCCTTTCTCCTCTCCCCCCTCTTCACTACTTTGCTTTTGATGACCCCCTCCCCAAAACAATACTTCACCCTTAAGATCCCCTCCCCCTGTTTTTACTCCTTTCCCCTGATTCTTCTATTTTCCCTTCTATTAGTTTGTCTCTTAGTTTTCCTCCTTTCCCTCCCACTTTTCTCTAGCAACAGACCAGTTTCTATGTGAAATCAAATGTCTGATATATACTTTTAGAGCCCAATCAGTTGAGAGTAAGATTTACACAATGCTCATATCCCTCCCCTCTTTCTCTCAATTATATTAGGTTTTCTTTGCCTCTTTAAGTGATTTTACCTTGTTTTTACCTCCTTTTTTTTAGATCTTATTTTACCATTTTTCCCTCTTTTCCCCAGTATGACAACCTTTTCCCCTCTAGTTTTCTTTTTCATATTATCAAAGTGATATCTAGTTAATTATACCCCCAAACTTTAAGTATCCCCCTAGTAAAAATAAAGTTTTCAAGAAGTCCTTTCCTTTTTACCTTTTTATGCATCTCTTGAGTTCTGTGTTTGGGTGTCGAATTTTTGTTCAGATCCGGTCTTTTCATTAGAAATAAGTGAAATTCACCTCTATCATTGAATGACCATCTTCTTCCCTGGAGGATAACGCTCATTCTAGCTGGGTAGGTTATTCTTGGTTGTAATCCAAGTTCCTTTGCCCTTCAGAATATCTGGTTCCAGGCCCGTTGGTCCTTCAGTGTGGAGGCTGACAGATCCTGATTCTAATTATTGATCCTCAGTATTTGAATTGTTTCTTTCTAGGTGCTAGTCGAATCTGTTCCTTGGTGCTATAGTCCTGAAATTTAGCCACGATATTCCTTGGGGTTTTAATTTTGGGGTCTCTTTCAGGAGGTGATCAGTGAATTCTTTCAATGGTGATTTTGCCGTTTGATTGTACAACCTCAGGGCAGTTTTCTTTCAGGATTTCCTGGAAGATAGTGTTTAGATTCTTTTTTTTCATCATGGCTTTCAGGAAGTCCAGTAATCCTTAGATTGTCTCTCCTAGATCTATTTTCCAAGTCAGTTGTTTTTCCTAGGAGATATTTCATATTTTCTTCTAATTTTTTATTTTTTTGTTTTTGTTTGACTGATTCTTCAAGTCTTAGTGAGTCATTCACTTGCATTTGTTCAATTCTTATTTTTAAAGTGTTGTTTTCTTCAGTTACCTTTTTAAGTTCCTTTTGTAACTGGCCAATTTGTTCACTGCACTCTTTTTCCACTTCACTAATTTTATTTTTTAATAAATTGGTGTCTTTTTCATATCTCTTTTGCAGGGCATCATAAACTTCTTGCAAGATATTGTATCCTTCTTGCACTGATTTCCATTTATCCTCCAGCTCTCTTTTCAGGTTCTTTATGCAATCTTCCAGAAAGGCCTTTTGAAAAAGTGACCAGTGATGGTCTTTAATACATTCTTCTGGTATTTTGTCCAAAGGAACCTCAGGATCTGAGGTCAAGGCTTCTTTGCCTTGATAAAAGCTGTCTATGGTGAGAGCTCTCTTTTGCTTCTTCATTTTTTTAGACAGTCTGGATATCTCTTTAAGGTAGGGAAAAAAAACGGAGACTGGAAGGCTGCTGAAGAGCTTTGCCCTGGGGCACCTCGGCCAATTAACTTAAGGTGCTGGGCTGGTGGGGGCTAAGACTAAGTCGAATTACTCATAAACAAGGAAAGTCTGCCAGAACACCTGCCCCCAATCAGGCCAGAGTGTCCCCAGTGCCTCAGATAAACTCAAGGTGTTCGGAATTTGGAGTCTGGAGTTTGGAATTTTTGCCACGATGAACTGAGCTGAGTCCCACCCTCACTTCCGGCATACAAAGGAGTCGTCTATTTATCTCTCTGTCCGAGTCAGACTAACCTGATATGAAGTTCTCCAGAAAGCAGTGCCCAAATATTTCTGAGTTCGTTGACTTGAAGATCAGTTCAGAGGCTTATTTTATTGTTGATTTGAGAGAAGATCGGAGGAGAGGCAGAGAGTCACCTTTTCACTCCGCCATCTTGGCTCCCTACCATTGCATTTTTTAATCAGTACCAAATGTTTTGGCACTGCTACACCACAATACTTAGGATCTATTTTTCATTAATTTCTTTGATATACTTGACCTGTTGTTCTGCCAGATGAATTTTGTTATTATTTCTTCCAGTTCTATAAAATAATGTTTGGCGGTTTGATTGTAATGACACTGAAAAACTATATAAATTTAGGCAGAATTATCATTTTTTAAAATTATATTTGCTCAGCTTGGCCATGAACAATGGATATTTTCAGAATTGTTTACATGTGATTTTATTTGATTTTTATTTTTTTATTTTATTAATACTTTTTATTTGCAAAACATATGTATGGGTAATTCCTAAAACATTAACCCTTACAAAGCTTTCTGTTACAAATTTTCCCCCCTACTCCCCACCCTCCCCTAGATGGCAGGATATCCACTACATGTTAATTATGTTAGAATACTTAAGAAATCGAATATATGTATAGTTATTTCCACACATCCTTTTTATGAAGGAGAAATCATATCTACAAGAAAGAATAATCCAATTAAGGAAATACAATGCAAGGAAACATCAATAGAGAACATGAAAATGTTATGTTTTGGTCCACATTTCACTTCCCTCTCTCTGGGTGTATATGGCTCTCTTCAGCGAACAATTTGAACTGGTTTGAAGTATTTCATTGTTGAAGAGAGTCATGACCATCAGAACTGATCATAATCTACTATTGTTGTTGCCATGAATAATGATCTCCTGGTTCTGCTCACTTCATTCAGCATCAGTTCATGCAAGTCTTTTGAGGGCTCTCTGAAATCGTCCTGCTGGTCGTTTCTTACAGAACAATAATATCCCATAACATTCATATACCATAATTTATTCAGCCATTCTCCAATTGATGGGCATCCATTCAGTTTCCAGTTTCTAGCCACTACAAAAAGAGCTGCCACAAACATTCTTGAACATGTGGGGCCCTTTCCTTCTTTTATGATTTCTTTGGGATATAAGCCCAATAGAAACACTGCTGGGTCAAAGGGTATGCACAGTTTGATAACTTTTTGAGCGTAGTTCCAAATTGCTCTCCAGAATAGTTGGATCCGTTCACAGTTCCACCAACAATGCATCAGTGTCCCAATCTTCCCATATCCCTTCCAACACCTGTCGTTATCCTTTCCTTTCATTTTAACCAATCTGACAGGTGTGTAGTCCTACCTCAGAGTTGTCTTATTTTGCATTTCTCTGATCAATAATGATTTGGAGCACCTTTTCATATGATTATAAATAGTTTCAATTTCATCATCTGAAAATTGTCTGTTCATATCCTTTGACCATTTATCAATTGGAGAATGGCTTGAATTCTTATAAATATGAGACAATTCTCTATATATCTTAGAGATGAGACCTTTATCAGAACCTTTAAATGTAAAGATGATTTCCCAATTTGATGCTTCCATCCTAATCTGGTCTGCATTTGTTTTGTTTGTACACAAATTTTTAACTTAATATAATCAAAATTATCTATCTGGTGTTCAATTAAGAGTTCCAGATCTTCTTTGGACATAAATTTATTCCATCTCCACAGGTCTGAGAGGTAAACTATCTTATGTTCCTCTAATTTGGTTATAGTATCACTCTTGATATCTAGATCATGAAACCATTTAGATCTTATCTTGGTATGTAGTGTTAGGTATGGGTCCAGCCTTCACTAGTTTCCAATTTTCCCAGCAGTTTTTGCCTAATAGTGAGTACTTATCCCAAAAGCTGAGGTCTTTGGGTTTATCGAACACTAAATTGCTAATGTTATTATCTAGATTGTCCTGAAATTCTATCCTATGGCACTGATCAACTGCTCTATTTCTCAGCCAGTAATAAATGGTTTTGATTACTGCTGCTTTATAATATAGTTTTAGATCTGGTACAGCAAAGCCACCTTCCTCTGGCTTTTTTTCATTAATTCCCTTGAAATTCTTGACCTTTTGTTCTACCAAATGAACTTTGCTACTATTTTTTCTAGATCTGTAAAATAATTTCTTGGGAGTTTTATTGGTATGGCACTAAATAAGTAAATTAGTTTGGGTAGTCTTGTCATTTTTATTATATTCATTCGGCCTACTCATGAGCATTTAATGTTTTTCCTATTGACTGGGTCTGATTTTTTGGTGTGGTATGTGTTTTGTAGTTTAGTTCGTATAGTTTCTGACTTTTCCTTGGCAGATAGATTCCCAAATATTTTATACTATCATCCATTACTTTGAATGGAATTTCTTTTTGTATCTCTTGCTGCTGAACTTGTTGGTAATATATAAAATGATAATGATTTATATGGATTTATTTTGTATCCTGCAACTTTGCTAAAGTTGTGAATTGTTTCTAGTAGTTTTTTAGTTCAGTCTCTATGGTTCTCTAAGTATACCATCATGTCATCTGCAAAGAGTGATAATTTGGTTTCTTCATTACCTATTCTAATTCCTTTTATCTCTTTTTCTTCTCTTATTGCCAAAGCTAACATTTCTAATACAATATTAAATAGTAATGGTGACAGTGGGCAGCCTTGTTTCACTCCTGATCTTATTGGGAATGGTTTTAGTTTGTCTCCATTACATACAATGCTTGCTGATGGTTTTAAGTAGATGCTACTAATCACTTTAAGGAAAAGGCCATTTATTCCTATACTCTCTAGTGCTTTTAATAGGAATGGATGTTGGATTTTATCAAATGCTTTTTCTGCATCTATTGAGATAATCATATGATTTTTGTTAGTTTGGTTATTAATATAATTGATTATGCTGATTGTTTTCCTGAGATTGAACCAGTCCTGCATTCCTGGTATAAATCCTACTTGGTCATAGTATACGATCCTGGGGATGACTTTCTGTAATCTCATTGCTAATATCTTATTTAAAATTTTTGCATCAATATTCATTAGGGAAATTGGTCTATAGTTTTCTTTCTCTGTTTTCACCCTACCTGGTTTAGCTATCAGCACCATATCGGTCTCATAGAAGGAATTTGGCAGTATACCTTCTGTCCCTATTTTCTCAAATAGTTTGTGTAGTATTGGAATTAATTGTTCTTTGAATGTTTGGTAGAATTCACATGTAAAACCATCTGGCCCTGGAGATTTTTTCTTAGGGAGTTGATTAATAGCTTGTTCTATTTCTTTTTCTAAAATGGGGCTATTTAAATGATTTGTTTCCTCTTCTGTTAACCTGGGCAATCTATATTTTTGTAGATATTCCTCCATTTCATTTAGATTATCAAATTTATTGGCATAAAGTTGGGCAAAGTAACTCCTAATTATTACTCTAATTTCCTCTTCCTTGGAGGAACGTTCTCCCTTATCATTTTTGAGACTAACAATTTGATTTTCTTCTTTTCTTTTTCTAATCAAAAATCAATAAAAACCAACTCTTAGTTTTACTTATTAATTCAATAGTTTTCTAATTTCAATTTTATTAAGCTCCTGTTTTATTTCCAGATTTTCCAATTTGGTGTTTAATTGAGGGTTTTTAATTTGCTCTTTTTCTAGTTTTTTTTTTTAAATTGTAACCCTAATTCATTGATCTTTTCTTTCTCTATTTTTTGCAAGTAACAATCTAAAGATATAAAGTTACCCCTTATAACCGCTTCAACCATATCCCACAAATTTTGGTATGTTGTCTCATTATTGTCATTCTCCCGGATGAAATTATCGATTGTTTCTATAATTTGCTCATTCACCCATTGATTCTTTAGGATTAGATTATTTAATTTCCAAATTACTTTTGGTCTATTTTTTCCTGGCCTTATAGTAAATGTGAGTTTTATTGCATCATGATCTGAAAAGGATACATTTAGTATTTCTGCTTTTCTGCATTTGATTTTGAGGTTTTTATGCCCTAACACATGATCAATTTTTGTACAAGTTCCATGAGCCCCTGAGAAAAAAGTATACTTCCTTCTATTGCCATTCAATTTCCTCCAGAGATCTGTCATACCTAACTTTTCTAACATTTTTTTATCTCCCTAACTTCTTTCTTATTTATTTTGTGGTTTGATTTATCTAATTCTGAGACAGCAAGGTTGAGATCCCCCAGTAGTATAGTATTACTGTCTATTTCTCCTTGCATCTCTGTTAGTTTCTCCTCTAAGAATTTGGATGCTATACCACTTGGTGCATATATGTTTAGTATTGATACCACTTCATTGTCTATGGTACCCTTTAGTAAAATATAGTTTCCTTCCTTATCTGTTTTAATTAGATCTATTTTTGCTTTTACTTGATCTGAGATAAGGATTGCTACCCCTGTTTTTTTTTTTCACTTGAAGCATAAAAGATTCTGCTCTAGCCCTTTACCTTCACTCTGTATGTATCTCTATGGTTTAGATGTGTTTCTTGTAAACAACATATTGTAGGAATCTGGCTTTTAATCCAGTTTTCTATCCGTTTGCGTTTTATGGGAGCGTTCATCCCATTCACATTCACAGTTAAAATGACTATATCTATATTTACTGCCATCTTATTTACCCAAAATTATATTTTTCTCTTCCCTTTCCCCTTACTTTTTCCCCCCTCCCCAGTATTTTGTTTTTTATGACCACCTCCCTCTAACAGTCCTCCTCCCTTTAGAACCCTCCCTCTTTTTTACACCTTTCCCCTAACCCTTCTATTAGTTTATCCCTTTCTTTTCCTCCTTTTCTTCCTACTTCCCTATAAGGAGGTCCAAGTTTTTCCCTGAAATCAAATGTTTCTGATATATTCTTTTAGAGCCCAATCTAATAAGTGTAAGATTTACACAATACTCATCACCCTCCTTTCTTTCCCTCAATTATATTAGATTTTTTATGTCTCTTCATGAGACTTTGCCTTATTTTACCTCCTTTTTTTACTTTGTTTAACTTCCTTCCCCCCCTTTATTTACAATATGATATACCTTCCACCTCTAATTTCTTTTCCATTATTATCAAAGTAAAATTAAATTATACCCCTATTCTTTAAGGATACCATTAGTGGATATATAGTTCTCGAGAGTTCTTTCCTTTTTACCTTGTTATGCTTCTCTGGAGTTCTGTGTTTGGAGGTCAAATTTTTTGTTCAGATCTGGTCTTTTCATTAGAAATAGGTGAAATTCTCCTGTTTCATTGAATGATCCTCTTCTTCCCTGGAAGATGATGCTCATTCTATCTGGATAGCTTATTCTTGGCTGTAAGCCAAGTTTTTTTGCCTTTCGGAATATCTGATTCCAGGCCCTTCGAACCTTCAATGTGGAAGCTGACAGATCCTTTGTAATTCTAATGACAGTTCCTCAGTATTTGAACTGTTTTTTTTCTAGCAGCTTGCAATATCCTTTCCTTGGTGTGATAGTTCTGACATTTGGCCACGATATTCCTTGGGGTTTTAATTTTGGGGTCTCTTTCAGGAGGTAATCGGTGAATTCTTTCAATGCCAACTTTGCCTTCTGATTCTAAAACATCAGGGCAATTCTCTTTCATGATTTCCTGGAAGATAGCATCAAGGTTCTTTTTTTCATTGTGTTTTTCAGGGAGTCCAATAATCCTTAGATTGTCTCTCCTGGATCTTTTTTTCCAAGTCAGTTGTTTTTCCTAGGAGATATTTCATATTTTCTTCGTTTTTTTAATGTTTTTGTTTTTGTTTGACTGATTCTTGAAGTCTTATTGAGTCATTCATTTCTATTTGTTCAATTTTAATTTTTAAGGTATTATTTCCTTCAGTTATCTTTTTTGGCTGCTTTTGTAACTGGCCAATTGAATTTTTTGGTTCATTGCATTCTTTTTACATTTTGCCAATTTTATTTTTCCGTGAAATGTTGTCTTTTTCCAATTCACTAATTTTGTTTTTCAGTGAATTGTTACCTTTTCCAATTCACTGTTTTTATTTTCTAGTGAGTTGGTGACTTTCCAATTCACCAATTTTGTTTTTCAATGAATTGTTGTCTTTTTCCAATTCACCAGATTTATTTTCCAGTTGCAGGTTAATATTTCCTTCTTGCACTGCTCTCAATTTATTTCCCCATTCTTCTTCTAACTCTTTTTTGAGATTCTTTATGCAATCTTCCAGGAAAGCCTTCTGAAAAGGGGTCCAGCTCATGTCCGCCTTTATGATTTCATCTGGGATTGTTTTCAGAATCTCAGGATCTGGGGTCTGCTCTGCTTTTTTTTGGTAAAAGCTGTTTATGGTGAGAGCTCTCTTCTGCTTCTTGCTCATGGTTTTCAGCTGAGGTATCAGTCACTAGTAGGGAATTCTTCAGCAGTTTCAATTTGCCCTGGGGCAGTTTGCCGAGTTGACTTCCGGTCTGGGGCTGTTCTTGCTAGATCCGCACTAGGACCACGCTTTCAACTGCTCTCAATCCACCCTTTACCAAAGGTAGATCTGCCAAAGCACCTGCCTGCAAGCAGAGCAAACTGGCCCAAGCGTCTCCCAGGGACTTCCTGGCAGCCTAAAATCTTCTGGTCCGTCTCAGCCCCGGACTTGCACCCCAGCTGCGCACTGGAGTCTGAGCGCTGGCGTCTGAGCGCTGGGAGCTGCTTCATCCCCTGCCTGTCTAAAACTGACTTTCTCCGGAGTTCTTTCAAAGTAGATATTAGATAGAAGTGCATAGTATTCCAAATGTTTGGTGGAGCTTTCATCCAGAAACAGTTCAGAGGCTCAATTTGTCTGGGTCTGAGGGAATTACTAAGGAGCTCACAGAGAACGCTGTCTGCAGTTCGCCATCTTGTTTACATGTGATTTTATTTGTGTGAGAAGTCTTTTGTAATTATGTTTATATAGTTCTTGGATTTGTCTTGTACGTAGATGTCCAAGTATTTTATTTTGTCTACAATAATTTTAAATAGAATCTCTCTTTCTTTCTCTTGCTGAAGAACTTTGTCAGTAATGTATAAAAATGCTGATGACTTGTATAGGTTTATTTTATATCCTATAACTTTACTAAAGGTGTGAATAGTTTCCAGTAGGTTACGGATGGTTTTTTAAGTATATTATCATATCATCTGCAAAGAGTTATAGTTTTATTTTCTCATTGCCTATTCTAATTCCTTGATTTTTTTTTCTTTTCTTATTGTTAAAACCAACATTTCTATTACAATGTTGAATAGTAGTGGTAATAACGGACATCTTTGTTTCACTCTTGATTTTATTGGGAATGAGCCTAGCTTCTCTCCATTACAAATACTTATTTTAAGGAAAGTTCCCTTTATTCCTATTCTTTGTAGGATTTTAATAGGAATGGGTGCTATGTTTTGTGAAAAGCTTTTTATGCATCTATTGAGATTATCATCTGATTTCTCTTGGTTTTGTTATCCATGTGGTCCATTATGGTAATAGTTTTCCTGATAATGAATGATCCCTGCATTCCTGGTATAAATCTCATTTGGTCATAGTGTATTATCCTGCTGATAAGTTGTTGTAATCTCTTTGCTAATATTTTATTTAAAATTGTTGCATCAATATTCATTAGGGAGATTGGTTTATAACTTTCTTTCTTTGATTTGGTTATTCCTGATTTAAGTATCAGTACCATATTTGTGTCATAAAAGTAATTTGATAGTACTCCTTTTTACTTGTGTTTCCAAAGAATTTATTTTGTATGTAATTACTTGTTCTTTAAATAGTTAGTAGAATTCACTTATGAATACATCTGACCCTGGAGACTTGTTCTTGGGGAATTCATTAATTTTTTTTTTTTCCTAATTCTTTTTTTTGTATACTGCTGAGGAAAAAAATGCATTCTTTTATCTCTATTCAATTTTGTCCAGAGGTCTACTATATCTATGTTTTCTAGGATCCTATTGAACTCCCTAGTTTCTATCTTTTTTTATTCTGTGGTTAGACTTGTCTGATTCTGAGAAGAGAAGGTTGAGGTTTCCCATTAGAATAGTTTTGTTGCCTATTTCTTCCAGTAACTGGCTTAAAATCTTTTCCAGGAATTTGCCTGCTCTACCACTTGTTTCATATATAAGAGTATTGTTACTACTTCATAATTTACATTACTTTTTATCAAGTTGTACTTTTCTTCTTTATTTCTTTAAATTAGATCTATTTTTACTTTTGCTTTTTCTGAGATTAGAATTGCTACTCCTGTATTATTTTTACTTCAGCTGAAGCATAATAAATTTTTTCACCTTTACTCTGATTGTCTGTGTCAAATGTGTTTCTTGTAAAAAAAAAAACATGGTAAAATGTTGTTTTTTAATCCACTATGCTATTTGATTCTGTTTTGTGGGAGAGTTCGTCTCATTCATATTCACTCTTATGATTACCAGATGTATTTCCCTCTATCCTATTTACTCCCCTTCATATACTTTTGTTCTCTCTTTCCACCCTGGACTTAGTGGTGGTTTTTTTACTCATTTTACTCATTACCTTATTTCCAAACACCCCTCCCCGTTTTCTTAGTAACACTTTTTAACCCACCCCACTCAAAACTTTATTTTCGATCACACCTTTTCCCCATCTCTTACCTTTTTTTCCTGTCTCACCCTTTTCTTTCCTCTCTTTCCTCCTACTTCTTTATAGGGTTGATATATTTCTATAATCAAGTAAATAGTTCAGTTTTTACCTCTTTGAGCCATAACTGATGAGATCAAGCTTCAGGCAATGTTTATCCTCCTTTCTTTCTCTATTGTAATAGGTATTTTGTATCTCTTTGTACAATCTAATTGTGCTGTTATATCTTCTTTCCTTTTTTCCCCAGTAGAGATCTTTTCTCACCCCTTTAGGACTTGCATTTTGATGCAATCACAATGGAGTACATTCATAACCATTCCCTCAGTCCATATGATGCCCCCCTGTGTCTAATTCAGAGTTACAGATATAATTTCCCATCTATGGATATAAACAGTTTAACCTTTAAATAGTGTATTTTTCCCCCTGTTTATTTTCTTTCCTTAACTGCAGTCATGTTTCTAGGTTAAATTTTCCATTTAGTTCTGTTTTGTTTTTCAGCAGAAATTATTGAATTTTTTTAATTCACTGAAAAAAAATCTTAATTAAAGTTTCATCATCTTTTCTGAAATGAGGATGCGTCTCACTGCTTAATTAAGTTTTTGTTCTAGTCCTAGTCTTTGGCCTTTGGAATATGCTATTCCCAGGACCTCTGATCCTTCATTGTAGAAGCTGCCATATACTGGTGTTGCCCCTTGATATTTGAATTGTTTTTGTCTGGTAGCTTGCAGTATTTTTTTCCTTGAGATTGTAGTTTTGGAATTTTGCAATAATGTTCTGTGGTATTTTCCTTGTGGGATTTCTTTCTGAAAGTGAATGATAGATTCTTTTAATGAGTATATCCCCCTCTGTTTCTAGAATATTGGGGCATTCTTCTTTAATGATCTCTTGAAGAATGCTATCCAAGCTCTTTTTTTATCATGGCCTTCAGGTAGCCAATAATTTTTTTAATTGTTTCTTCTGGCACTATTTTCCAGATTGGCTATTTTTCAAATGAGGTATTTCACATTTTCTTCCATTTTTTCATTCTTTCTTTTTAGTGTGCCTGATTCTTGCTGTCTCACAAAGTCATTAACTTCCATTTGCCCTATTCTAATAATTAATGTGTGATTTTCTTCAGATAGTTTTTGCATCTTTTTTTTTCCCATTTGGTTAATTCTACTTTAGAATGAGTTTTCTTCAGTGGATTTTTTTGCATTTGGCCAGTTTTATTTTTTTAAGGAATTGTTTTTGTTCAGAGATTTTTTTTCTTCCTTTTTTAAGCTTTTGACTCTCATCCATACCTCTAATTTCCTTTCTCATTTTTTTTCTTTTACCTCTCCTATTTGTTTTGTCAAGTCTTTAAGAGCACTTCCAAAAAGCCTTTTTCATCTTGAGACCAATTCATATAACTCTTTGAGATTTTTCCTGTGGACAGTTGGTCCTTATCTGAGTTGTTGTTTTAGTCTTCCCTGTCACCATAATAGCATTCTCTGGTCAAGGTTCTTTTCTGTTTCTTTCTCATTTTCTTTCCTTTTCTTTTGGTATTTCCTTTTGCTGTTATTTGTTTTTTTACTTCCATGATTGAGCTCTGCTTTTGGAATAAAGGGGGTGCTGTCCCAAGCTTCCTGTGCAGCTCCAAGCCTTTGTTTTGAGCATAGGGGCCCCTTGTGTTTGTAGAGTCTAGCTTTCCCTGTTCTTTTCAAGAAACAGCCTCGTTTCCCAGAGTTTGTCTTTTGATTTGGGACTGGAAGCTGCCCCACTAGTTTGCTACTGTACTGAGCCAGGACTGAGGATCTTAGTTGCTGATTTTCTGTGATTAAGACCTTCTCAAAAGCTTTCCCAGAGTCTGTCTGAGCTAGGCAGAACACTCCAGTGAGACTGCCCTTTCTCAGAATTTTGACAATCTATTTTGAGCTGGAGAGTAGTTTCTTTCCATCAGACTCTATTCAGAGGCTTGGTTTCATATGGTTTTCAAGGGAAACTGGGAGAGCTTGAGCAGTTTCCTTGCTTTGCTCTACCAACTTGGCTCTACCCCTGAAAAGTTATCCATAAGCTTTCTAATATTAATTATTACCATTTTTAATATACCAAATTTCCAAAGTATGAAGTGATACCTTACGATTGTTAGATTTGCATTTGTTTTATTATTACTTATTTTCAACACCCTTTTGTATATTGCATATTATAATTCTTCTTTTGAGTACTTTGTAGTCTTTGACCATTTATCTATGAAGAAATGGCTATTATTAGTCCTGTTAATTATTTGTATATCTTGTAGACCAAAACCTTATCATAGAATTGAATGTAAAAAAATATTTTCCATTCTGCCACTTCTTTTCTCATCCTAGGTTTTCTTTTCCTAAGCAAAAGCTTTTCACTTTTGTTTAATCAAAATTATATTAGTTTTTGTAATTTCCTTTATTTTTTTCTCAAAAATATATCTCTTACCCATAGCTGTGAGAAGCAGATGTTCTTTTTCTCCTCTACTTTTCCAAAGTATGCTCTTTAATATTAGGGTTATTCATCTATTTAGAATTTATTGGAAAATGAAGAAAAAGGTGCTGGTTCAATTATATTTTTTGCCAGAATTACAGTGTTTTCTTCAGTGAGATGCCCTTCTCCCATTGAAGCATGATTTATTCTTTCTTATTGCCATTTCAAATTTTCCTTTTTTTGTCACCTCACCTATTCTCTTGTAGGTCATTTTCTTCTTGAGACACTATTGGAGATAAGGTACCTTCATTATGAAATATTTATTGTTTTGACAATGATAGGTGCAGAATAGTATTGTGTTCTGGTCCTATATTTGTCATATGGTAACGTTGATCTTTATCTTATCTTTTAACTTCTTTGATATTTAATAATCTCATTTGATAAATGATAATAATAATATCTGTTCTACAAAAATGAGAGGGTTTTTGTGAAAATCAAATAAGAAACTTGATATTGAAACTCTTTGATATGCATAAAACTTTAGAAAATTTTTGTCATCATCAATGTAGACATTAAATTGGGTTTAATAAGATGATAACCACTAGAGTAAGACTACTACAAATGGCCATAATCAATCAGTAAAATATAATGGAAAGGATGCTGGATTTGGAATTAGAAATATTTGGTTTTAAATCTTGTGTCTGACATTTATTAGCCATATGACCCCAAGAAAGTCACATCAACTTTGAGCCTCATTAGAAGGTGAGAACTTGGATTAGATAGCTTCCAAGATCACTTGCAGGTCTGAATCAATGATCCTATGATTATATTTTTAAAAACTAATTTTTATAGAAAATACTTCAGCTGTAAAAGAGAATACCAAAGAAGAAATTAGACTGCTAAAATGAAATACACAAAAACAGACTACCAATTAGGTCCTCAATTTTCTCTTGGACATTAATGTTTTGAGATATATGCATCTTATTAAATTAAATGAAGGATTTAGTTCAATGTACACAGTACCAGAACAGCTCCAACCAAATGTGAATTATAGTCTTTTGCATTTATTTTGCTTTCAGCATTTCTCTATGAAAATCTTTTCATTTGATAAGCCTGTCATTAGAATTCATGGCATTCTCATCTCCTATCATTTAATTGTTCTTTGTTTCATCATATTAACTAGTATTTCATTGTTTCTCATCCCCTTACTCTTCATCCTTATCTTCCTTTTTAATATTGATATATTTCCTTTTCTTTGTAGATATATTTTTTTCATTGTCTTTTATTTAAACTTTATTCATCTTTTTTAAAGTCTTATGCAGCAGTACTTTGTTCCTCTCAGAGATATACCCTTCCCATTTTTTCTTGCTGTCATAAGAGCAAAAGATTTTATCCTATGAATAGTTAGTTCTTTAGTGACACATCTCACTTGACTGGGAACCAAGAGTTTAAAAAAAAAAAAGATAATTGCTTTGGATTTGTCAGGACTAACAGTATTTTATTACTTAAAACTCAAGACCATAATCTCAAAAAATTAATTACAGCCATAATCCTAGCATATATCACAGTTCCTGGAATGTAGGTTGTTACTAAATAAATGATTATTGAATAAATTAGAAAGCAATTCCCATTGTCACTGGATCAACCTGGATAAAAAAATTAATATATTTTCAGTTTCTCAACAATTATTTGAGATTAAAAGTTTTATTCCCAACAATAAAATGATAAAAAAAATTAATTGGACCATTCTGATTTTAACAAAGTGGACTTCATGTTGAACCCTTTTCTCCTGCCTTTTTATTTTCTTAGAAAGCTGGATTTTCCTAGTGTTTTCTTTTTGCCTATCCTCTTCAGTACTGGATATAATTTCTCACAGTCTCAGCTCTTGGGCTTCTTCCTCTTTGCTGTTCTCTTTCCAGAGAACTCTTACTCAGTTTTTTATCTCTATTTTAGGAACACTCCATCCTACTTATCATCCTGGCCATATTTGTGAAAGTTATTAACTGATCCTTTCATTCTTCCTCTTTTCCATACAGTTCAATACTCAATTCAAAGCCTTTCTCTCTACACCAAGATTAAAATTATAATATCAAACTTCAACTTATGAATTCCTTTTATTTTAATATATCATGAAAGTATTTGTCTAAAAATATATTAACCTCCAGAATTTCTGTAATCTGTATGATCATTTTTTTTACACCTTTCCCCTAATTTTTCTATTTTCCCTTCTATTAGTCTATTGCTTTCTTTTCCTCCTTTCCCTCATACTTCCCTATAGGGAGGAACAAGTCTTTCTTTGAAGCCATATTTGTCTGATATGCTCTTTTACCCAATCTAATGAGAGTAAGATTTACACAATGCTTA
Source organism: Myrmecobius fasciatus (assembly GCA_023553655.1). Classification (NCBI taxonomy): domain Eukaryota; kingdom Metazoa; phylum Chordata; class Mammalia; order Dasyuromorphia; family Myrmecobiidae; genus Myrmecobius; species Myrmecobius fasciatus. Next base: position 29,468 of record JAJPUD010015068.1, read on the forward strand.
TCGCCCTCCCTTCTTTCCCTCAATTATATTAGATTTTCTATGTCTCTTCATGAGATTTTACCTTCTTTTACCTCCTTTTTTTACTTTATTTTACCTCCTTTCCACTTTTTTTCAGTATGATATCCCTTCCACATCTAATTTCTTTTCCATTATTATCAAAGTAAAATCAAATTATACCCCATTCTTTTTTTTTAATTTTATTTTATTTGCATAACATATGTGTGGGTAATTCTTCAGCAATAACCCTTACATAGCTTTCTGTTACAAATTTTTCCCCCCAACTCCCCACCCCTTCCCTAGATGGCAGGATATCCACTACATGTTAATTATGTTAAAATATTGGCAAATCAAATATATGTATACATATTTCCAAACTTATCATTGTTGTGCAAGAAAAATCTTATCTACACAAACGATATATCAGATAAAGGAAACACAATGTAAGCAAACATCAATCAAGGAGTATGAGAATGTTATGTTGTGGTCCACATTTCACATCCCTCTCTCTGGGTGTATATGGCTTTCTTCAGTGAACAATTGGAGGTGGTTTGAAACATTTCATTGTTGAAGAGAGCCATGTCCATCAGAATTGATCGTCATATAGTACTGTTGTTGCCGTGTATAATGATGTCCTGGTTCTGCTCATTTCACTCAGCATCAGTTCATGTAAGTCTCTCCAGGCCTCTCTGAAATCATCTTGCTGGTCATTTCTTACAGAACAATAATATTCCATAATATTCATATACCATAATTTATTCAGCCATTCTCCAATTGAAGGGCATCTATTCAATTTCCAGTTTCTAGCCACTACAAAAAGGGCTGCCACAAACATTCTTGCACATGTGGGGCCTTTTCCTTCCTTTATGATTTCTTTGGGATATAAGCCCAACAGAAATGCTGCTGGGTCAAAGGGTATGCACAGTTTGATAACTTTTTGAGCATAGCTCCAAATTGTTCTCCAGAATGGCTGTATCCGTTCACAGGTCCACCAACAATGCATCAGTGTCCCAGCCCTCCCACAACCCCTCCAACATTCATCATTAACTTTTCCTGTCATTTTAGCCAATCTGACAGGTGTGAAGTGGTACCTCAGGGTTGTCTTGATTTGCATTTCTCTGATCAACAGTGATTTGGAGCACCTTTTCATATGACTATAAATAGTTTTAATTTCATCCTCTGAAAATTGTCTGTTCATATCCTTTGACCATTTATTGATTGGAGAATGGCTTGAATTTTTATAAATATGAGACAATTCTCTATATATTTTAGAGATGAGACCTTTGTCAGAATCCTTGAATGTAAAGATGATTTCCCAATTTATTACTTCTCTCCTAATCTTGTCTGCATTGATTTTGTTTGTACAAAAACTTTTTAACTTAATATAGTCGAAGTTATCTATCTGGTTTTCAATTAAGAGTTCCAGTTCTACTTTGGACATAAATTTATTCCATCTCCATAGGTCTGAGAGGTAAACTATATTACATTCCTCTAATTTACTTATAGTATCACTCTTTATATCCAGATCATGAACCCATTTAGATCTTATCTTGGTATGTGGTGTTAGATGTGGTATACCCCCATTCTTTAAGGATAACTTTTTATGCTTCTCTTGAGTTCTGTGTTTAGAGTTCAAATTTTTTGTTCAGATCTGGTCTTTTCATTAGAAATAGGTGAAATTATCCTATATCATTAAATGACCATCTTCTTCCTGGAAGATAATGTTCATTCTAGCTGGATAACTTATTCTTGGCTGTAGTCCAAGTTCTTTTGCCTTTCAGAATATCTGATTCCAGGCCCTTCGATACTTTAATGTGGAAGCTGACAGATCTTGTGTGATTCTCATTATAGTTCCTCAGTATTTGAATTGTTTCTTTCTAGCTGCTTGCAACATCTTTTCCTTGGTGCGATAGTCCTGAAATTTGGCCACAATATTCCTTGGGATTTTAATTTTGGGGTCTCTTTCAGGAGGTGATTGGTAAATTCTTTCAATGGTGATTTTGCCTTCTAATTCTAACACATCAGGGCAATTCTCTTTCATGATTTCCTGGAAGATAGCATCTAGGCTATTTTTTTTCATCGTGGCTTTCAGGGAGTCCAATAATCCTTAGATTGTCTCTCCTAGATCTGTTTTCCGAGTCAGTTGTTATTCCTAGGAGATATTTCATATTTTCTTCTATTTTTTCATTTTTTTTTGTTTTTGTTTGATTCTTGAAGTCTTATTGAGTCATTCACTTCTATTTTTTCAATATTTATTTTTAAAGTATTATTTCCTTCAGTTACCTTTTTTAGCTCCTTTTGTAACTGGCAAATTGAATTTTTTGGTTCATTGCAATTTTTTTTTCCATTTTGCCAATTTTATTTTTCAGTGAATTGTCTTTTTACAATTCAACAACTTTCTTTTTCAGTGAATTGTTACCTTTTTCCAATTCACCTTTTTATTTTCCAGTGAATTGGTGATTTTTTCCATTTCACCAATCTTGTTTTCAAATTTTTCACATCTCTGTTGCAGGGCATTATTTCCTTCTTGAACTGATCTCAATTCATTTCCCCATTTTTCTTCTAGCTCTCTTTTGAGATTCTTTATACAATCTTCCCGGAAAGCCTTGTAAATTGGGGACCAGCTCATGTCGGCCTTTGTGGCTTCCTCAGGGGTTGCTTTCCCTTTAGGAACCTCAGAATCTGGCATCTGCCCTACTTTCTCCCCGTAAAGTTGTCTATGATGAGAGCTCTCTTCTCCTTCTTGCTCATGTTTTTGATTTTGAGGTCTAATTCAGAGCAGGGAATTCTGCAGCCATTTCAATTTGCCCTGGGGCAGTTTGCGTAGTTGAGTTCCACTTTGGGGCTGGTCGGGCTAGATCCGCACTAGGACCAAGCTTTCAGCTGCTCTCAATCCATCCTTTACCAAAGGCAGATCTGCCAAAGCACTTGCCCGCAAACAGAGCAAAGTGGCCCAAGTGTCTCCCAGGGACTTCCTGGATGTCTAAAATCCGCTGCTCCGTCCCAACCCCAGTCTCCCGCCCCATCTGTGTGCTGGCGTCTGAGTGTGGCAAGTGGCCCGATTCCCTGCCTGTCTGTAACTGACCTCCGGAGTTCTTCCAAAGCAAATTTTTGATAGAAGTGTGTTGTACTCCAAGTGTTTGATGGAGCCTTCACTCCAGAACCAGTTCAGAGCCTTAATTTGTTCTGAGTCTGAGGGAAGATCTGAGGAGCTCACAGACAATGATGTCTGCAGTTTGCCATCTTGGCTCCGCCCCTTGTATCATCACTTAATTTCAGTAACATGCAAGGGAAGTCAAATCCTTGATCTTAAAAATCTCCCACAATTTTTTACCACTTAAATTGTTCTACATAACCACAAATTGTTTTATTTTGATTTCTCCCTTTGTCTTATTCCTAAAAAAAAAAAACAAACAAAAAACTATTTTTAATTTACATTATAAACTCGTCACTCTATCACTCTAAATATTACCAAAGTATAACCTCTGATCTAACTTGAAATTTCTACAATGCAAAATCTCACTTACTTAAGTATAATCATCAATTTTAAACTATTTCTTTCAAGATGTGAAATAATATGTGCATATTTGAACATAGTAAATACAGGAATGCATTCTGTTGAACATATAATGGAAAGAAAGATAGATGTACTCATAAATCCATCTATTCATACATCCATCCATCAATCTATCTCTTTATCTAATCTATCTAGCCAGCAGCTAAATGGTACAGTATATTAGTTGCTGGGACTCAAACCAGGAAGTTCTAAGCTCAAATTTGAATTTAGATGCTCACTATCTGTAAGACCATAGGCAAGTCACATAAAATCTTTCGGCCTTAATTCACTGGAGAAAAAATGGCAAACTACTCTAGTATTTTTACTGAGACAACACCATACAGAGTCACAAAGAGTTGGACACAACTGATTAATTGAACAACAATGACAAAATTCAATAAGATACATTTTCTGACAAAATATAGCATATCTTTTTGTTTAAAAAATTGAAAACATAGTTATAGAATAAAATAATTAAATGTAAAATTATATACAAGAAATAAAATAAAATTACAAATTATTCTTTGAAGAGATCAAGAACGATTTAAATAAGAAAAGGAATATACATTACCCATGGTTGTATTGCACTCATATAAGAAAAAATAATAATAAACAAATTTGTATATTTTATGTTATAAAATATCAATCAGTTGTTATATTAAATTATGAAGTATAATAAAATTCAATCAAATAAATAAATGTTCTAGTCTTAAAAGAAATAATTTTAAAAATGTATATAGAAAATAATAGTATTTTTAGACTACAAATTCTTTGATAAAATCATATGCTTTAATGGTAATTAACAGTATTAAAAAGTAAATAGAAAGAATATCATTTAAATAGACTATGCCAGAATCTAAAATGATTGAATTGTATATAGAATTATATAAAATGGTAGAACTTTATCGAGTGCTCAATAGAAGATAAAATGAAATAAAGCTTTATTAAAGAACTACTCTCTGGCCTGGAGAGACTTGCATGAACTGATGCTGAGTGAAACGAGCAGAATCAGGAGATCATCATACACAGCAACAACAGTATTACATGATGATCAATTCTGATGGACATGGCTCTCTGCAACAAAGAATTGTCTCAAACCAGTTCCAATTGTTCACTGAAGAAAACCATATACACCCAGAGAGAGGGAAATGAAATATGGACCACAACGTAACATTTTCATGATCTCTGTTGACATTTGCTTGCATTGTGTTGCCTTTCTCTGATTCTTTTTTTTTCTTGTAGATAGGATTTTTCTTGCATAACTTCTCAAGCATTTCAACATTATTAACATGTAGTGGACTTCCTGCCATCTAGAGGAGGGAAGGGGACTGGGGGTAAAATTTGTAATGGAAAGCTTTGTAAAGATCAATGTTGGGGAACTACCCATACATATGTTATACAAATAAAAAGCTTTAATTAAAAAAAAAAAAAGAACTACTCTCTGCCAAGTACTGTGCTAAATACTTTTACAAAAATTATCTCATTTAATCCTTATAGTAAACTTTGGAAGTGGATATTATTATCCCAATTTTATAGATGTAGAAAATGAAGCATCCCCAGCGTCACACAGCTAGTAAGTATCAGGGGATAGATTTGACTTGTCTTCCTGTCTAAAGAGAAATTATTGTTTTCATTGTATTATTCTAAATATATCTCTAAAATTTATCTAAAATAAAAGTATTTGCTGAAAAAACTTTTTATTTTAAAAAGATTGCTTGAAAAGTTGGAAAGTAACTTGATGAACAAAAAGATTTGAGCCAGTACCTTACATAATATACTATAATATGTTATGAATATGTTTTACATAAATATTAAAATATCAGAAAATGTAAAATTAAAGGAGGAAAATGGAAATATATCATTTTCACAAATATAAATGTTGATAGGATTGGAGTATAATTCTCAGCCAAATAAAGGATAGAGAAAATCTTCAAAGTAAATTGAGGGATTACATTTACATGAAATTAAAAATGTTTTGCACAAAACTATAATGCTGTTAGATTAAGAAGAGATGCTATTGACTGTGTGTTTGTGTGTGAGTATGGGGGAAGTCTGTGCATTACATATTTTTGATATCCAGAACATAATGGATTTAGTTCAAAGACATAAAAAGATTTATTTTTTCACAGAGCAGCAGTCAAATGATATAAATAAATTCTCAAAACAATTGAAAGCTATTAACAATAGAATAAATAATTATCTCAAATCACTAATTATAAAAGAAAAGCAAATTAAACAACCCTGACATTTTCTCTTCAAGCAAATTAGCTCTCAAATTAGGAAAATGATGAGATATAAAAATTAATAATTAAAGGGATTTTGGTAAACTCTTGGCAAAGCTGGGAATTGTTTCAATAATTTTAGAAAAAAATGAGGTCTTAGATGGAGTAATTATGCACTGTTGGAGTATTGTGTTGAGGAGGACATTTAAGGCTATGGTACTGGATCAATTTTGTGGAATGCATTGACTGATCAGTCACATTTAAACATAAGACAATAAAGATTATATAACATTTTTGACTGATTTTGTCCCTTTAACTGACTGTTTTTTTTCATTATATTGGATTTATTTTTGACATGGCTTAGACAAGAGAGTCTGTTTGCAAAGAAATTTAGATAAGTTTGATCAGAGCAGAATTGTATAAAGACAGTATGGTGTTGGAGAAAAGAGCTCTGGTTTTAGTCTGATGATTTGATTTTGAATCTTCATTTCTAACACTTAAACTGTGTGATCCTGAAAAAGTATGGGCCTCATTTTCATGAAATGAAAATTTGATTAAAAACACTTAACTATATTTTCCATAGAATTATAAAAATAGTTACAATAAGGTATTGCTATTATTAGCATCATTAGAACCATTTATTTCTCCAAATGAAGTATTATTTGACAGTTATCTGACTTGAAGCATTATTGAGGAAGAAAGGAATAAATCAAAAGTAAAGAAAAAGTTTTAGCCAGAAATTAAATTCAGTAAAAGTAAGGACATTCTCAGACAATTTAAGACATATTAACTAGGATTGCAATCTCTAGTTCAATGTTCCAGGGATCTTTTCTTTTTTTCTCTTTTGCCCCTTTGCATACACACACACACACACACACACACACACACTCACACATAGAAAGACTTGCCCTGTATGTGTTTTTATGATATACAGATATATGTAATAACTTGTTTGGAGAGATAGATATATGAAATAAAGATAGAGAAAAATACATATAAATCTATTGATTTAGATAAAGTTGTGAAAGAGAGACAATGATATAGAGATACAATACATTAAATGTTTTAAAATTTGAAAATTGAATGAAACTTGAAGAATCAACTTTCAAATGAAAAAAATATATAGACTAGAATTGTCAAAGAGATAAAATGAGATGAAATTCAATAGAAATAATAGAATATTTTTCTTTTACATTCTAAACAAAGACAGCAGGAAATAGGGGGAGGGAATAAAATCTGTGGGAAAAAAGACATATCAATATTTTAATGGACTACAAAGTCAATAGGAATCAAACGTGCTATGAATAATGCCATCATGCAAAATTAATAATGCATTATTATCAATTACATTACTATCATTACATTAGTATCAATTACTACATTACTATCAAGAAAGGAAGATTAATTATAATGAGGAAAATGATGATTCCAATATGTTCTGTTATGATTAGGCCATCATCTCAGGGATTGTTTTCACTTCTATGCAACATCTTTTAGAAGTGTCATGGACAAGTTCAAGCATGTTCAGAATAGGGTTACCAGCATGATGGAATACAAAAGAACCTATAATGTTAGGATTGGTGGACAGAATTGGGGAAATTTATCTAGAGTAAAACATATTTTGAGGAAATATTATAGCTGCCTTCAAGTATTTGAAAAACAGCAAAAGGTTATAAATGGTTTAGGTTTTCACAGCTACATCCCAAAGTACACACAAGTGGCAATGATCAGAAGCAACATAAAGACAATGTCAAGCTTGATGTCATAAAAAGCAAATAAACAATTAGAGCTGTCTGAAAATTGAATAAACTGATTGAAAAAATAGTGCATGATAGGAACTTGACTAAAAGAGATCTCTAGTGAGAACAAATAGGAAGAATTTTTTTTATTTTGTTGTTCTACATATACTTAAATATAAAAACATTGGCTCCAATAATAGAATAGTAATTCTTTGAGGACAGAAACTTTACGTCTTCTGTCATTGTATCTTTACTACTTGGCACATAATAAATGCTTATTTATAAATGCTTATAATTGATTCAAAGTATTTTATCACAGGAAAATAAATTGCAAATTTAAACAAGCTTTCAGAAAGATTAACCTTTATATTCTAGTCTTTCACATCATCGCAAATCCTTTTTTATCTTGACCTTCCTGAATCCAAGTATCTATATGGGATCCTTAGTGCCATGCTCTTTCTCAAAATTATTTTCTTCTGTTTTGTTTTGAAAGAGGGCAGAGAAAAAATGGAGGTGGGAAAGCTAGAGAAATAGAGTGAGGAAAGGGTCAACAAATAGTCTAATTATCCGTATTATTCTTTTTCTCACTTTTCCCCCAATTACATGTAAAACGTTTTTGGGGTTCCATCTGTACATTCATTTTCATCATATTTCCATATAAATCATATTAGGAGGTAAAAATAAAAACAAAAGGGAAAATCATAAGATTAAAAAAAACTGCAGAAGGAAATAACAGTGAACAAAATAGGTGTTGATTTAAAATCTCCATAGTTCTTTCTCTAGATGCAGATGGCATTTTCTGTAAAAAATGTTAGGATTGTCTTGGATCATTGAATCCACTGAGAAAAATCAAATTTGATCATTGCACATTATTATTGTTGCAGTATACAATGTTTTCCTGGTTATGCTTGTTTCACTTGGTATCAGTTCAGCTAAATCTTTTCAGGCCTTTCTAAAATCAGCCTGTTCATAATTTTTATAGAAAAATAATATTCCAGGGGTGGAGCCAAAATGGCGAACTGCGGACAGCCTTCTCTGTGAACTCCCGGGACATTCCCTCAAACCCAGACAAAGTAAGCCTTCCAACTGGTTTCTAAGTGAGAGCACCTCCAATCATTTGGACTACAACGCACTTCTATCAAAGATCTACCGTGAAAGAACTCCGGAGAAGGTTAGCCTCTGGGGAAATCGGCCGCTGGTCGCAATCAGACTCCAGCCCGGGCGGAAGTCAGGGCTGCAATTAGAGGGGCGGATTTTGGGCACCCAGGAAGCCCCTAGGAGACGCATGGGCCACTTTGCTCTGCTTGCGGGCAGGTGCTTTGGCAGATCTGCCTTTGGAAAAGGGTGGATCGAGAGCAGCTGAAAACGTGGTCCTAGTGCGAATCTAGCCCGACCAGCCTCAGACCGGAAGTCAACTCGGCAAACTGCCCCAGGGCAAATACAAATCGTTGCAGTTTTCTCTGGTTTTGACCAATATCCCAACTTTAAATCATGAGCAAGAAGCAGAAGAGAGCTCTCACCATAGAAAGCTTTTACGGAGAAAAAATAGAACAGTCCCCAGATCCTGACATTATGAAAACAATCCCAGATGAAACCACAAAGGCAGACTTAAGTTGGTCTCCCTTTCAGAAGGCTTACCTGGATGATTGCATTAAGAATCTCAAAAGAGAGCTAGAAGAAGAATGGGGAAATAAATTGAGATCAGGGCAACATAAATATCAAAAACTGCAAAATAGGACTGGTGAATTGGAAAAAGAAAACAGTTCACTGAAAAACAAAATTGGTGAATTGGAAAAAGACAACAATTCACTGAAAAATAAAACTGGCAT
>JAJPUD010015069.1:0-23513 GCA_023553655.1 Myrmecobius fasciatus
GATAGCTTTGTTCCCAGAGTCTGTATAACGGGGAAATGACATGGTCAGATTAGTGTTGCAGGAATATCACCTTGGAAGCTGTGTGACAGACTGGGAAACCGATAGGTGGTGAAGTGCATAGAATAAGACCTGGAGTTAGTAAAACCTCAATTCCAATATGTCCTCAAGTCACTTACTAGCTGTGATCCTGAACAATTCACTTAATTTCTGCCTGTTTCTTAATCGGCAAAACAGGAATAATAACAGCACCTACCCACATGGTTACAGTAAAGATAAAATAAGATAATATCTGCAAAGTGATGAGCTCATCGTCTATGTACATAAGCATATAGGAGGTGCTTAATAAATGCTTGTCCCCACTCCCCCTGCTACCACCACCACCAATTAGGAAGATATTTCCATGAAACAAGCAAGAGTTGTCTGACCTACAGTGATAGTCTTCCAGTAAAGAAAGGGCCTGATGTGGGCATGAAGCTTCATTTCATAGTCCTATTAAAATGTAAGGGCTGGACTAAATGATCTCGTGAGGTCTCAAACAGTGATGAAATCTCACTGACCTTTCCAGCTTGGTAAAAGCTGCCAGAGTTTGTATTTCCTAAAATAGCTTTTAAAAACCCAGGGTTCCCAGCTGTAAATGACATTGAGGAAGGGGGTTTGTCTGTGCAGGTAACTTTCAGACTGAGTGCAGGAGACATAAAACCTCCTCCAGGAAGGCTTGAGACCGAGGGAAATCTTGGGGGGGGCAGAAAATGCACTGGGTAACCTAGTTCACCTAGCCCTAAGTGGGCAGGCACTTAATGAATGGGTTGAATGGGAGTTAGGGTGGGGTCCTCTCCTACTCACCTGGGTGCCACGGAGAACACATCGGGGTGCAGGTCGGCCAGGCCCAGTCGCGTTTCTTCATAGCCCCGGAGGGATTCCACCCAGGCTTGCACCGGAGTCCGATGCACGGGAACCGGCACCTCACAACGACGGAGCAAGGGGCCACCGACGGGGGTTGGGGATCCTAGGATGGGGGGAGGATGAGCATGGAACAAGAACCCTTATCCCCGAACCCACCCCTTCCCTAGTGACCTCTAACCTGTAATCAACGCATGCTCCGGAACTTCGAGGTCTCCTCCGGTCAGCGCGGAAAAGGCCTGTCCGGGGAGGAGATGAGAGGGGTCCAGATGACCTTTGACCTCTGCCCTAGCACTTCCCGCGACCCCTCCCCTTTACCCAACCTTGGGCCCATTTCGGCTCAGCCCTCACCCTTCGTGCTGGGATCAGACCCCGACCAGGTCCTCTGGGCCCCAGGGCTGCCCGGATCAGAAGCATAGTGGTAACCGGTTCCGACACCCAGAGAAAACAACTTCCTGGACGCCCGGAAATGACATCATGCGCGACAGATGGCGTAAACTCGAATTCTGAGCGGGAAAGTTTGGATTTCCCCCACACACACACGGGGGAGGGACAAACTCTGAGAGGGATGAAGTTCAACCCCGCCCTACTCGGGCCCCGCCCCCATACAGGCTCCACCTTCTCAGCGCTCAAGCTAAACCTCTTACTCCTTGTGACCCCGCCCACTCCCGCCGTGGGCGGGAAGGGGCGGGGCTTAGCTGGGATCTCTGAGGAATGGGAACCTCCCTGGTCCTCTCCCTTCCCCCAGCCTCCGCTGGGGGTCTCCCCAGGTCTTCCAGGAGCGTCCTGGGCTCAGAACCTGAGGATTGAGATCGAAATAACAATATTAACAGTAATCCCAGTTGACTTTACATAGAGGTTGGAAAGCAGGTTTCCACATCACACAGGACCTCAGACATATCTTGCCGTACCCTTTCCTTTTTCAGATGAGGAAATTGAGACCCCGGGAAAGCCTTCTGCCCAAGACCATGCAACTTGGTGCTTCTGGAGGGAGGATTCTCCACCAAGGCTTGCGCTTTACTAAGAGTATGCACTTAGACTCCACTCTGGGCCACACAGACAGAGGTAGCCCCCAGGACCCTCCCACTTGTTCCCATCACTCAGTAAGGCTGCGTCTTGCTTCTGGCCAAGGTCACTGCCCTTAGTGCGTCCTTTTTCTCACGGCAGCCCCTAGAGGTTAGTGCGGTTTGTGTGATCTGTGCACTTCCTCCCCAGTCTGGGTGACCAGTATGCACCTTCTTGAGTACTGTGGTCAAGATAGATCCTCCTTGATCAGTGGGTCAGGCTGTCCTTCACCCCGAGCATGATTAGTGTTGATGTCTGCCGTCCTAGTCCCCAGAGGTAGCTCCAGGTATCTTACTCTGTCTCTCCCCAGTCCAGTGTGGGCTGTGGAGACTCCTAAGTCAATCTTTACCTAGGTCTATCCATGTGAGCCCGCCCATGGCATTCTGACCATATTGCTTCAGGGAGACTCGCTAGGGTTTGAGGCTCTTCCCAGAGACCCGGGATGAATGATGTAGCTTGCCGAAAGAAACAAGGGTCCCTTTCCTGCACGGTCCACCATGGCCAAGCTGGAACATGAGCAATTCCAAGAGCATGGACACTGGATCCAAACATTGAGCCTGTTAGGTTGAATCTGCATCTCTGCTGCCTGTACCTGGCCATCTACACTGAGGAGATGGGGGCGGGATCCAGAGGGGGGGGGGCTGCAGTAAGTTGATCCCACTCTCTAGCCCCCTTCAGTTCTAGGAGATACTCTTTGCCCTATGTTAGTATGGCAGGAGGGAAGATCCCCAGGGACACCCCCTAACCCACCCGCACTCTGTTTTGCATATGAGGGAGACTCTGTTTCCTGGGGGTAGGAGTGGTGGTGGTGATGGGGAGTGGGGTGGGGGAAATTTAAGCGTTTGTAAGAGAAATAAGGTGGGCCAAGCCTTAGTACCATTAGATAAGGGCTAGCCTGGGCAGAAGATGAAGGTCTTTAAACAACACTTGGGTGGTCACTTTTTGGGAAAGTTATAGAATGTATTCTTGCTCAAGATTGGGTTTGATAGTTAACTTTTGAGTTTTTCTTCTACCCATTCTGGTGATTCTGAGAGCAGCCATATGGAAGGAGGAAAAAGGCCAGGAAAACCTGACTTCAAATCCTGTGTAAGACCCTTACAAAATGTGTGACCCTAGGCAATTAAATTAAGCATTATTAAGAATCTTATTTAAATGTGGAAATGTGTTTAGAAGAATTGTCATGTTTAACCTATATTTGATTACTTCTTCTGGGAGTGGGGAGAAGGAAGGGAGAAAAATTTGGAACACAAGATTTTGCTAGGAAGAAAGTTGAAAACTATTTTTGTATGTATTTTGAAAATAAAAAGCTATTATTTAAAAAAATCTTTTTTGTTTCTGATTCTTCATGACCTCATTTGGAGGTTTTCTTGGCAAATATATTGGAGTGATTTGCCATTTTCTTCTCCAGCTCATTTTACAGATGAGGAACTGAAGCAAACAGGATTAAATGACTTGCCCAGAGACACACAGATTATGTCTGGGACTGATTTGAATTCAGGTCTTCCTGACTTCTGGGTTGGTGCTCTGTCCATGCACCTCCTAGATGCTCTATTAAGAATCTACTATGTACTAGCTGAAAATACAGAGATATTGAAACCTCTTATCTTTCTTCTTGGAGTTTATATGCTACTGGAGGATTCAACATATATTCAGATAAGTCAATGCAAGATAAGTTGACTAACTAGGGAGATAGGAAGTGACACCTGTGGAGAGTCTAGGAGACAAAGGTGAAGAGGGAATAAGTACATATCAGGAAGAAAAGAGTACAGCCTAAATGGAATGCTGAGTTCATGGAATAGAAAAGAAATTAGTTTGTTTGTCATGTAGACTCTGTGAAAGGGACTAGTATCAAATGTTTGGAAAAGTAGTCTATAGCTTCACATGCCAAGCTGAGGACTTTGTATTTTATCTTAGAAACAGTAGGGAGCAACTGAAGATTGTTGGGCAGGGAAGTAACCTGGCCAGACATTCAATTTAGGAAGGTTATTTTGATAACTATGTGGAATATAGATTAGAGAAAGGAAAAGTTGGAAGCATTAAAAACTAAAACACTTTTGAAGGCAAGTTTCTTTGACAAAGGTCTCATTTCTAAAAAATATAGGGAATTAAGTCAAATTTGCAAAAATGAGTCATTCAATTAATAAATGGTCAAAGGTCGGAGCACAGGAAGTTTTCAGAGGAAAAAAAAACCTCAAGCTATTCATGGCCATATGAAAAAAATGCTCTAAGTCACTACTAATTAAAAAATGCAAATTAAATGATAACTACCCAAAGAGCAGTTAGCTGGCACAGTGGATAGAGTGCTGACTCTGAAGTCAAGAAGAAACTTCTTAAGGAGTTCTAATTTGGTTTTAGATATTTACTAGCTATATGATTATGACCAAGTCATTTAACCCCGTTTGCTTCAGTTTTCTAATCTGTAAAATGAGCTAGAGAAGATAACAGCAAACCATCCCAGTATCTTTGTCAAGAAAACCCCAAATGGGGTCATGAAGAGTCAGAGGAGTGAGGATTATAAAATGACTGAATAATAACAACAAAAGTTTCCCCCAAGCTACTAAAGTGTGGATACTTTTTGATGCAGTCATACCATTACTAGATCCATACTCCAAAGAGATCAAAGAAAGAAAAAAACAGACCTATATGTACCAAAATATTTATAGCAACTCTTTTTGGGGAGGCAAGAAATTGAAACTTGTGAGAGTGCCCATCAATTGGGGATAGATTGAACAAATTATGGTATATCAGTTTAATGGAATACTATTGTGTTGAAAGAAATGATGAAAGAGGAACAGCTAGATGAAGCAGTGGACGGAACACTGACCCTGAAATCAGGAGAACTTGAGTACAAATATGAACTCAGACACATTGTTTTCTATCTGTGTGATCCCGAGGAAATCACTTAATACCAATTGTCTAAGCAAAACAAACAAAAAAGAAGAAGAAGAAATGATGAAAGAAAAGAAATGGTTTCAGAACAATCTGGAAAGATTTCTATGAACTGATGCAATGTAAACAGAACCAGATAATTTAAATAGTAACAGCAATATTGTAAAAGAACCAGATAAATAATGGATATAGTAACAGCAATATTGTAAAGATAATCAGTTATGAAAGACAGTATCTAATGGACACAACTAAGTACAATTACAAAGGATTCATCATGAAGCATGCTAACCATCTCCAGATAGAGAGCTGATGGACTCAATGCAATTGAAGGATATTGTCTTCTGTCTCCTCCTCTTCCTCCTTCTCCTTCTTTTGGAAATGACTAAGGTGAAAATATGTGTTTCATGGCCACACATATTTGTGATTTTTTTTTTTTTTGGCAACTTAATTGGGATTAAGTGACTTGCCCATGGTTACACAGCTAGTAAGTGTTAAATATCTGAGGCTGGATTTGAACTCCTCCAGACATCAGAGCTAGAGCTCTATCTATTGGGCCATTTAGCTATCCCTGGCTATACATATTTGCAATAGGTTTTGTTTTTCTTGTTTTCTATTTTTAAATAATAGCTTTTTATTTTCAAAAAACATGCAAAGATAGTTTTCAAGATTCACTCTTGCAAAACCTTGTGTTCCAAATTTTTCTCCTTCCCTTCCCCCCACCACCCTCCCCTAGACAGCAAGTAATTCAATATAGGTTAAGCATGTGCAAATCTTCTAAATATATTTCCACATTTTTCATGCTGCATATTTTCTTGTTTTCTTAATGAATGGGGGAGGAAGAATTTGGAACTGAAGTAAAATAAAATAAAAATCTAAAATAAATAAATAAGTTAATAAATAAATATCTTCCCCAACACCCACAAAAAAAGTGCTATTACAGTGTTCTATTCGGAAGTGATAAGGATCTGAATTCGGATCATGACTTTGATAAAAAGAGAGAAGTGTTATAGAAGTAGAATCAATAAGTCTTGGCAACTCATTTTAATTCCTGATGTTCTGGATTCATTCCTGAAGCCTAAAAGATCATGAGATCACAGATCTAAAGGCAAAGACTTCAGAGGCCATCTGGTCCAACTTCCTCACTTTGCATATGAGTAAACAGGTTAGATTTTTTTTTGGCTCCTGACAACCGTTGGCTCCTTTTGGGTTTATGGTCCACTAAAATCTCAATATCTTTTTTTCACATGAATTATTTTCCCCCTCCCCCTATCTAGTTCTTGTAAAGCTAATTTTTATGAAGTGGGTATTAAGAGTGACAGAAAACAAAGAACTGAGGTTGACTTTGAGATTATGAACCAGGATAACTAGTTGACTCGAAACAAGAAATTGGAGAAAGGGGATAGAGATTTAGGTTTAATGGAGAAGATGATGAGTTCCATTTGAGATATAGTGATTAGAGATATCAATTAGACATTCATGAAAAGATGCTCAGAATTCAATTGGGGATATAGAACTGGTTGGATCTCAGGAGAAAGATGATGGTCAGAAATGTAAATTTGGAAATCATCTTCACAGAGAGCTATAATTGACCCCAAGGAAGCTAATGGATATCACCTTAACCTCTCTGAGCTTCAGTTTCTTCATCTGTAAAACTACTTCAAAGGGCTTATGGTCATAAGAAAGACATGCAAATACAGTTTTATTCTACACATTTATTGAGGGCCTCTTAGGTGCCCAGAACCCTGTTAAGCTCTAGGGACAAAATGTGATAGTCACTGTCCTCAAGCAGCTTTTTCTTATATGTGTGTGTATAAGGAGCTATGGCTATTATACTGATAGGGACAGTAGGGGGAGGGGAGTGAACAGGGCAACTGGGTATCTAGGCAGCTGCTCCACTTCCCCTCACTGCCAGTTATCCATGCACACACATACTCACACACAAGACCTGGACTAGGGGTCATAGGTGAGATATTTGTGGGTAAGGGCTCATGTTGCATCCCCTCCTAACTCCTGCAGAGTTAACTGATCCTCCTGTGAAATCGGGTGATAGGATTACTACACAGCTGTAGACGTGGCTAGAGTTGGGGCTGGAGTTTCAAGGCCCCCCCCCCCAGTGACTCTTGCAGCCAAATCTGGGCCCCACCCCCTCATATTCCCATTCCTTCATCCCCCCATCCCTTTAGAGTGCCAAGAAGAACATCTGGAAATCTTCTCTGTAGCAGGCAATCCCTTCCCCCAATCCCGGATCCAAATGTCACTTGAGGCTAAAATAGCACTGGGGATGTTGGGCAGTGGTAGCTCTGACCTTCTCCCCTAAGGGGGTCCTGTCCCCGCCCCCCCTCATTCCCTGTACATTCTCCTCAGTCAGATGCTAACATTTGGAAGGCAAGGAGGGGAGGACGAGGGACTGGAGTCAAGGCTTGGGTCTTGGTTCCGTCACCAAATACTGGAACCTAAAGAAGGAATGAATGTCCAGTGGGGTAAGGGTCATAAGACCACAGATTCTTCTTACTCTCTTATCTCACTCCACCAGCTAAACTTAGGGGTATGTATGTATTAGAATCTGATAGAAGTTTTCCAGAGGGACTCCAGGTGGTAAAACAAAGAGGCATCTAGAGGTTCCAGATCCAGAACAACAAGGGCAAAGGAGGCTTCTTGTCCCTTCTGCCCCTCTCCAAACATACAGGTGGCTTCTTTATATATTCAGGGAAGTAGGCAGGACTAGAGTGGTGGGTCTCTGTAGGCTCAGTACTTGGGACATATGAGAGAGGCACTAAGAGGCTGAATCTGTATGCCAGAGAACCAGAGAAACTCAGAATTGGAGGAAACCTTAAGAGACATATATTCCAACTTGGACTGGAATAGAAATCACATCTACTACATTCCCTGAGTGATTGTTTACTATACTCATCAAAGTTGTCCTTGAAGGATGACATCATCTCTAGGACCCTCTTCCACTTTTAAACACCTCTAATTTTTCTTTACAACAAGCCTAAATGTATCTCCCTAAAATTTATAACCATCTAGTTCTGTTCTCTAGGATCAAATAGAACAATATTAATGACTCATCATCATCATCACCGCCTTTATGGTTTGCAAAGTGACTTACAAATATTACCTCATTTTCTCCTTATAAGAACCTTCAGAGGTAAGTACTATTATGACTTCCATTTTGCAGATAAAGAAGTTGAGCAGACAACAATTAAGTGACTTTGCTCAGGCTCACATAGCTAGTAAGGGTCGGAGAGCAAATTTGAACTTCCCCAGACTCCCGGCACAGATTCCTATCCACTCTACCATTTTGCTACCCTTCAAATGCTTTAGGACAAAGTTCTTCTAAGTCTTTCTTTTTCCAAACTAAATACTCTTCCATAATTTTCATAGGGAATTACTCCCAATCCCCTTCCCTTCATGGTCAAAGTAATCTGCATTCACTAGTTTCTCACAAAATCCTTCCTAAAACATGATGTCCTAAAATGAAAACAACACAGATGAAGTGGGCAGTGACCATGGGATTGTCACTGCTCTCATTAATAATATCTTCGCTAATGCAGCTTAAGATCATTTCACACATCTAGACCTGGAAGGAGCCTCTGATGCTATTTACCAATCTCCTCATTTTACAGAGGAGGAAATGTGTGAGTCTTTGGCTATTAAATTATTGCCCTATTGTTTCATATTGAGCCTCTGATTCACTATAATCTTTTTCCTTCTCACATCCTGGATCTGTAAAGTTGATTTTTTGAATTTCATTTGAAGGCTTTACATTTATCCCTATTAGATTAATAAGATGAGCACATCTTTCTATGACTTGTTTGAGCTATCCCTCTTAGCTCTAAGTCAACTGTAAATTTGATAAAGATTTATCTAAGTCATTTATAAGTGTAGAACAATTCTGAGCTAAGGACACATCCCTGGGACCCTCAGCTAGAAACATCTAGGCTCCAAATTGGAATAGAAATAGCATCATCCAGGACATCTAGATTGTACAATGGATAGAGTACCAGCCCTGGAATTCAATCATTGATTGCTAGGGTGTCATTGCTTACCTTCCCAAGGCAGTTGGAGGGATAATGTCCCTTGTCATTCTCCCACTCTGAGCCACTAGAAACCCAGGGCTTTAACTTTCTCTGGGACAGAGAAGAGAGTTTCCTTCAACTCCTGCCCCAGTCTACCAGGTGCCTTCAAGAGGACTTGGGTTCAAATATGACCTCAAATACTTGCTACTGTGTGATTCCAGGCAAGTCACTTAACTCCAATTGCACCAAAAAAAAAAAAATGTTTTTAAAGCATCATTTATTACTCAGGATTGGTTCATTCAACCTTCTATGAATCCGTTTACCTGTACTGTCTTCTATTAGCTCACACTTTCTTATCTTATATATGGTGAGTTTCTTTTTGAATCTATTTGTCTCTGGGACTGAGAAATTGAGTTGTCAGTGAGTCTGAATCCAAAGCCCTCTAGGTAAGGGTCTCTGTACTTTGGGTTATGAGTTTGTTGATCTGAATCCAAGCCAGTCAATATATGGGTCTGAATCTGAGACTACCTGGGGGGTCAGTCTTAGTCTGTTGTAGGGAGAGAATCTGAATTTGTTCCTTGTCTGGAGAAGAGGTGATTTCACAGCCTCTCTCTTCCCCATTTCTGTACTCAGAGGCAATGAACCGCAAATACAATGAGATGACTAAAAACAGGCGACAGAAGAGGAGCAGAGTGACTTCCTCAGCAGCTTTCAGGTTCCTGAAGCAATGAGGGGATATCCGCTCAGAGATCTTCAATGGTTAGGTGAATACCCATCTTTCTGTATTACACTCAGGTGTCTACCTGTTCTGCTGGGCAAGGTGGGATGAGGAAGAAACACTAGCCACCTGGGCTGAAGGTCTTTCCTTTTGCCTACAGCCACTTCCCAGAGCTCATGTCCAGAAAAAGGCCATTCTGGAACTGTTCAAGATCTGACATCCATGTACACTGCCCAGTCTGGCTCCTCTATTACACATGGCTCAGTCCCTTGATGATGACAGTCATGACCTTCCCAGACTGAATGTTTTCAGCCCTGGCCCCATGTACTTCTGTTACACTGGGAATGAATCTACAGGGGTTTAAAAAAAAAAAAAAAATCCAGGGATGCTGAGGCTGAACAAGGCAGCATTTTAGATGGGACAGAGATTGTGTTCTGGGAAAGAAATGAAGAGAAAGGTTACCTCTGAACTGAGGACAGAAAGGAATGAGGTTAGAGGGCTGGAGAAGCTGTTTGAACTAAGGAACAGGCTACTTTCAGGGTAAGGCTCCAATTTAGGGAGGGAGAGATTAAGAATTTAAATTGAATCAGATTAGAGAGGGCAGGACTCTACTAAATGGTAGTATCTGAACTGTGGGTCAAATAAAGGTTCCAGACTGGGAAAAGGAGATAAATAGTGGTCTAATTGAGCAAACCTGAAGGAGCTAAGGAGATAAACAATGCTTCTGTCAGAGGGCAGACCCATTTTAGAATAAGGACTTAATAAAGAGGAAACCTTGGTCCCTCTTCCCAATTTGCTCCTGTCTTTAATCCCCCAGGATACTCCTCAACTTTTACAATAATCTATATGCCCTTTGAAGTCATATGTCTCTGTGCCTCTTGGCCCCTCCACTTCCCAGGTTACTGCAGGGCTCCCTGGGGAAAAGACCTATAAACCCAAAGACTCTAAATTACCAGAGGGATAACAAGAGTTCAGTTTATTTGAAAGAAGCCAGGGAGAAGGTTGGGTTTGATATGAATGTGGGCTGCTGAGAGAAGAGGGATATATTTCAATGAGGCCTCTGGGAGGTGGGAGGGGGAGGAGGAACAATTTGAGTGGCTGTGTAGATCTGTGGACCAGTGGAGTCATGGAACCAGTCCTATGCTCAGAGAATTGGAAGAGTGGACAATTAAGTGGGCACCTGGTGGATCGGGGGAGGTGGAAAAGGATACTCTCTTCTCTGGCTCAGAGTGCTTGGGTCAGGTGAGAGCACTGGGCTTTCAGTGGCTCAGAGTGGGAGAGTGACAAAGGACTGTCCCTCCAACTGCCCTGGGAAGGTTAGCAGTGACACCCTAGGCTAGGGCCAGAATGAAGTCATAGTCCTCTCCCCCTCCCCCCCCCTCCCCCACATGGCCACGGTTTGGACATTACAATGTCCAAAAATGTCTTTTGAGATAGCTGCTCTCATTTCTCAGGTATGTTCTCTCGTGCGCACCCCCCCTCCCAATAATTCCTCTTCTCCCTAACCAATCCCTACCCTACCCCCATATCGTAGCGGTCTTTCTCCTCCGGCCCCTTCTCCGGCCTCCCTCCCACCTCTCCAGAGGCGCGGGGCTCAGCCACATCTGGAAGACATTGGCTGTGGCGGAGCCGCGTCCGGAAAGGAGAAAGGGGGAAGGGCTCGGGGAGGAGCGAGCTGGCTGCAGAGGCGGTGGCTCTCCCCGCCCCACGACCCAGGCACAGCCGGGCCGGCTGGGGAGCCCCAGCCCAAGTCGCGGCTGCTGTGGGAGCGCAAGAGGGACGCGGAGCACTCAGACTGAGCGCTGGGGCCGACCTGGCCCGGCCTAGGGACCCGCACCAGCCGCGGGAGAGAGGCGGCTTCAGAGTCGGAGGCAGAGCCAGGCCCGGGAGGAGCCAGGTGAGCGGGAGGCGCGCGGGAGATTGTCATTGTGAAAGAAGAGGGAAGCGGCAGCCCGCTCCCAGGGGACGCTGCCCCGGCTCCCTCCCCAGCCCCCTCGGCTCGGATTGCGCGGGTCCCAGTCCCACTGGGGCCAGTGGGATCTGGAGGCGAGGGGACCTGTGGCGGAGTGAGGGGGCGCGTGCACACACAGATTTTCCCCCTCCTCCACCTTGGCCCATAGCCCGGTCGCATGGATAGGGGGGCTTTCCTCCTTTTTTCTTTCAGGGCTTTCCCCCTTCTCTCTCCTCAACTTAACATGTTCGTTGAGGGTCCAGAGGGCAATTCGATGCCCGCTTCTCTTATCGGAGGGCGGGGACCTCTCCGCCTTCTGAAGCCCCTCTACTCTCTTTTCAGGCCCCCTCCTCGCATTTCTCCTCCCCTCCTTTTCCCTCCTCTCGGATGGCAGGAAGTCTGCACGGAGGCGGAGGCGGAATCTGTACTTTCATAGTGAACGGAATGGGGGCGGGGATGGGGCTCCAGGGTACTCAGGCGATGTCAGACGGGACTTGGGCAGAGGGACCCGGCACACTGTTTCGGGCCGCAGTTCCCACTCCCGTGGTTTGCCAAAGAGGTTCTGCGGTAGAGACAGGAACTCTCAAGTCCACCCAACAGAGGAACGAGGGACTAGTCGACTTTCCCAGAAACGGGGGCGTTTATCCGGCTGGTTCTCTGCTTCCTTTGCTGTCTGCTGCCTCAGTTTCCTTCCCCTTTCCCGGAATGGCGGAGTGTACTTCGCGAGGCAAAACGAGAACCACATGGAGTCAAAGAAGCGTTGCCAGGAACCTCCGGGGACTCGCGCGTGTCACTGAGGGTGTCTCGGCGTGTGCTTGATCCCGGCTCCCCGCGCGGCCCTCATGGACGCGAGACTGACTCACAGTAGCGGCGGCGGGGACTTTCCCTAGGGGCTCATGACCGTCAGATGCTCTTCGGGCACAGGGCCCACGACGCAGCTCTAGGGAAGGGATCCTGAGTGGAATTGGCCCTTATGTCTACGTAGAACCCTTAGGTTTTTGTCAGGGTCTCGGCCCTGGGTCCGACACCCCCCCTCAAGCCCCCCGGATCTGTATCTGAGTGACTCTTAGAAGTTCATCTAATCCCGATTTCCCCTTCCCATCTTTAAGGAAGAACTTTCCCTGAGACTCAGACACCTTGCCACTTCCCCTGCTCCTCCTGGTTCCGCCCCCTCATTCCTTCCCTAATTCTCCCTCCCACACCCCTTCCCCGCCCCCTCTATTCAGAATTTTAGGGCTCAGGGGAAAGTGAACCCGGCTGCTGGATAAGTCATACTTGGGAGGGATATTTGGGCTCCAGGCGACAACCGCCCCCACGGGGAAAACTGAGGAGTCCGATGCCTGGCACTAGAGCAGGGGCCTAAGCCGGAGGAGAATCCAAGGCTAAAAGGCCACAACCTCGGAGATAAGCGGGGCGGCCCGGTGTGGATACCGAGCATTCCAGGGGCGCGATAAGGCACAAGTGGACTCCCGTGGGGGCGGGGCCGCTGTCACCATGGAGATGCACTCAGATTTAGCTAGAGGATTGCCGAAGGAAAAGAGAGCAGCGACCTTGTTTCCCACCCCTGGGAGACCCCGAGATACCAGGCATAGTTAGGAGACAGATTCGTCTCGGAATACGAAGCCTGGAAGCTCTAGTGGCCCTAAAAGGTCTAGTCGGCCTCCAGAGCAGACTCCCGCCTAGGTGGGCCTCTATATCCGGAGAGGGAGATAAGAATCTCCCCTAGTCTTAATGGACCTTCCCCCGCGGGTCTCCTAATGCTTGGAGCCCAGAGTTGGAAGTGGGGGGTGGCAGGTGCTCTGAGTCCCGAGCGGAAAAGGCCCTCTCGGGAACCCATCCGAGCAATCCTTTAGAGTTTTGATTGGATCGAGGGAGAGAGAAGGGAGATATGACTGAGCTGTCCCTTTCTCTTCCCCTCCCCCCGCCCCGGGCTCTTTTGCATAGGCTTTCAATTGCTCCCCAGCTCAGACCGAGCCGGGTCCTTCTCTCTTCCTTTCCCTCCTCCCTAGACCGCTCTAGCTCTGTCCTGCTGGCCCCTCATTCCATTTTGGGTCTGGCGATTTCCGCAGCCAGCTCTGGATAGACTTTAACTCTTGCGCAGCCGAGCGTAGCTCCGGGCAAGGAAGGAGTTGGGACAGAGAAAACGGCTGCAGTCGTGAGTCTGACTCAACTGAGGCTCGCCGGTGAAGCCGGCTTTAGTACCTGGCATCTCCTTCCCCTTCTTCATACCTGAAGGTCTCAACCCTAGCCCAGAGAACTCTCCTGAGTCTTCGTGGTGGGGAGAGGTGGCTCTGACTCGATGTTTCTTCCATAAGGGTCAGTGCCTCGGTTTACCTATCAGTGACTTTTCGTTTCCTACCCTATGGGAGACCCTAAAGCTGATGAACTTCCGGAGTGGTCCAGCTTTTAGCTTGGGGGTGTGAGAACTGACTGGGTGGCCGGGGTTAAGTGTAGGGCAGGTCTGGATTTCCTACGTGCATAACCACACTCTTGCCTGAGAGCAGAAAGGAGGAGGAACCTGCTGATCTGAGTCCAGATGGTTTTTTTCCTCCCGAAATCAACTGTCAATCAATCTATGGACCTCCCCGGGGCTCTGGAAGGAGAGAAATCATTCAGCAGATACTAAAAACTGCCTGTGGGAAGGGATGTTCAAAGAGGCAGAACTTTGGTTGTTAGTGAGTCGAGATGTGGATCTGAGAAGGCCACAGCTTAGGGTTCTGGATCTTTTAGTCAATATTTCAATTCCATCCAACTCAAGGGCTAAAATTAGCATTAATTTTACTCCTCAAAGGAAATCAAGAGTTTTGTTTGCTTTCTTATAGCAGCCAAAGGATCCGTCTGAGAATTCAAAGGGACACTGTCCTCTGCTGAATTTGGTGAAGCTTCTGTAAAATAGTCAAGCAATAGGCCTTTCTCTGGTTGGGAAATAGCCCCAAAGATTTGCTGGTTCCTTCATGGGACTTTTGCCACAGCTTTAGACCAGGCATGTAAATCCTGTCCTGGGCCGAGGGGCCGGGACTCCAGCAAAGAGTTGCCTCCGGTTGAACTCCCTCTGGCAGACAGTGTTGTGGAGCCCAAGGTTGAGTACTGGGAACAAGGGGCCTCTGTCAACTGAGCTGGGCAGGGCCACACTCCTGGGAGGGAGACAGACAAATCCTCCTCTGTTTCCAAACCAAGACTGATGCCCTCTCTCCTGCCTCAGATTTCCCCCCTCCCTATCCCAGGCAGCAGAGAACCAGGCCAAGAGCCAAAGCAACCATGCAGGGCCAGACCCTCAGTCTTGGGCATGGCTTTACCCCTGAGGCTGGACTGTCTGGGGGAGTCTTAGGTCAAGGGGTTCTTAGGAAGACTCAGACAGCAGCTCTGGCTGAAGGTACAGGGACCCACAAAAAGTGAATTCCCAGTCCCAGGGGTAGATATTACCTGTCAGGACCAAGCTGACTGGGAATGGAGGCAGGGAAGGAACTGGCTCCTGTTTCTTGTGAGGATGGAGTCTGGGGAAGTTGGTTCCCTACACCTGCCTTATGGGTACCACTGGAAGACTTTACCCCACCCCATAAGGGGAGGCCCCAGGGTTATCGAGTAGCACCTACTGAGATGAGAGGAGTTGAGTGGGTGGGGGTGGGGAGAAGGGCGGGATACAGTGGCACTCTTAGATGGGTGAGGCTGGTCTGACCAGGAGCATGAAACTGGATGAACTGGGGAAGCTTTCTCTCCAGAGATTCTCTTTCCCCACCCCTCTCCCCTTGCCCTGTACAACCTAGAAGAGGCCCTTCTTGTTTTGAGTTGGGCCCGGAGACTCAAAATACGTTTCTGCAAGAATCTGGCCGAGCAGATCCAGACGCACATCTCTCCTTCCCTGTCCGAGCAATGTCTCCATTGGCCGTGTTTGGAAATTTCTCATTTGAAGGTTGGACACTCCCCCCCAACTTCTCATTCTCTTAGTCTCCCCCTCTTCCCATGAGCTCCCTCATGCTGCCCATCCCCCCAGTCTTCTCTCCCTCATCAGTTCCCTGGACCGGATATGACTGGAGCATGGGCTCCACCCCAATCCAGAGGCCTTGCACATCTGGAATATATCTCAGCACAGGGGTCCTCCCCCCTCCTGCCTATCCTCCTGGGACACCCTGTCTGAGCTCACCCTCCACCCCCACCCCCATCCTGCTGATGACAAAGGGTTGTTTTTGAAAAAGAGCTGTCTCCTCCCTGACTCAGCCCCTCATCCCCATCCCCCTAATGCACAAGACTGGACAAAGTGTGTGTGTCCCTTTCTTGGATCAGAGTGCCCTTCTAAGGCCAGAGGGAAGTCTTTAGCCCCAGACTTCTTCAAGTTTGGGGGTGGGGCTTCCTGCTGAGCTTCAGAGTACTCCATAGAGAGAAGGGCATGGAGGAATTCAAACTTTTGGCTTGGAGGACCCAGTAAAACAACCCAGAATTGTTTAACCTCTGAAAAGAGCACTCTTGTGGGGCTCAGCTAGACTCTGGCCTCTCCTGCCCACCTGGAATCATTCTGATCCTTATCATGCAAGCATTGTAGGTAATGGTGCTGTCACCCCAACTGGGAAATGATGAGGAGCAGGTCATAAGGGTGAACTCTCTCCCAAGCAGTCATGGGCAATACGGGCTCTGTGTGCAAAAGCCCAGACCTGGACACTTTAGGAGGAGGTAAAGAGAAAGACCAGATCTACAGGTTGCTCAGTTTGGGTGAGGAAGTTTATTATGTCTGATAAAGTGCCCAGAACACACAAAGCCACAAAAGACTGTACTCATGGGGACCATTGGACATAGTACAAATTGGGTCTGTAGCTACTGAGGGAAAAGAGAAGGGGAGTCAGGGATGGGCCTCCTGGCAGGGCCGAATTTTGAACAAGGTTTTGATGGAAGAGAACAGGTAGTAAATAGTGATGAATAAAGGTGGGCAAGTGCCATTAAGCAAAATGCACATTGAGGGTACTGAATTTGTCCCTGGTGGTTCTTGATGCCATCCTGAGCCTCAGGATCTGCCCCTGGTGGTGGGCCATTGGATAGTGCCCAGGAGAACTGTTCCTGTCCCAGGGTGGGGGGATGTGCCATGCCTGCTCTCCAAGGCTAAAGTCTCCTCTATGACTTTGTGGGGGTGGGAGATCAGCCCTTCCCCAGCCCCCTAGGTCTCCAGGATGCTGATTGACTGTGTTTTTTCCCCCCTAGCTCTCACCACCCCATGGCTTCAAGTGGCTGCTGAGCCCACCTGGCTTTTAGGGGGGTGTGGGGTGGGGCTGGCCATGGGCAGCCCTTATGAAGACTACCTGAATCCCCACAAGGTGTTTGAACACTACAACTTCACCAAGGAGACTCCGGTCCCCCCAGACACGCCGTCCCGCCAGGCAGCCTCGGCTTTCATCGTCCTGCTCTGCTGCGCCATCATCCTGGAGAACCTGCTGGTGCTGGCCGCTGTGGCTCGGAACAGCAAGTTTCACTCAGCCATGTACTTGTTCCTGGGCAACTTGGCAGCCTCGGACCTGCTGGCAGGGGCGGCTTTCATCGCTAACACGCTGCTGTCGGGCCCGCGGACGCTGCAGCTGACCCCAGTGCTCTGGTTTGTCCGAGAGGGCACGGCCTTCATCACCCTGTCCGCCTCCGTCTTCAGCCTGCTGGCCATCGCCATCGAGAGGCACGTCGCCATCGCCAAAGTGAAGGTGTACGGCAGCGACAAGAGCTGCCGGATGCTGCTGCTGATCGGGGCCTGCTGGGTGATCTCGCTGGCCCTCGGGGGGCTTCCCATCCTGGGCTGGAACTGCCTGGGCCGGCTGGAGGCCTGCTCCACTGTGCTGCCGCTCTATGCCAAGTCCTACGTCCTCTTTGTGGTGACCGTTTTCACCGCCATCCTGCTGGCCATCGTTGCCCTCTACGTGCGCATCTACTGCGTGGTGCGCTCCAGCCACGCAGAGCTCGCCGGACCCCACACCTTGGCTCTCCTGAAGACGGTCACCATCGTCTTGGGCGTCTTCATCGTGTGCTGGCTGCCAGCCTTCATTGTGCTCCTGCTGGACACCTCCTGCCCCGTCCGGGCCTGCCCCGTGCTCTACAAAGCCCACTACTTCTTTGCCTTTGCCACGTGCAACTCACTGCTCAACCCCGTCATCTACACGTGGCGCAGCAGAGACCTGCGGCGGGAGGTGCTTCGGCCCCTGTGCTGCTGGGGGCCACGCACCCGCCAGGACCGAGGAGGGGCCCCCGGGCGCTGCCTCCTGCCCCTCCGGAGCTCAAGCTCCCTGGAGCGTGGGACACAGATGCCCACGTCTCCCACATTCATGGAGGGAAACACGGTGGTGTGAAGGGGCTGGATGACTGCTGTCAGGGGTTGCATATTGGGGGTCTCTGAGCCCATCAGGGGCTGGGGATGGGAGGTGAGACAAAGTGCTCTTTCTCCAAAAGCCTGATGTCAGAATAGCGAGGTTTGAGGGGCCAAGGTTGTTACCACTGCCCTTGTAGCCCCTCATCTTTCCTACTTCCCCTTTACTTGTTCCTTCCCTTGTGTAAATGTCTAATGCCTTTAATTTCCATTTTTCCAATTTCTAAAGGGTTCAGGGACTCCTCCCTCTCTCTCCTTCCAACTGCACAAGTCCACAGCTTCCCCAAATCTTGACAGCTGACAGTTATAGCTCCTTCCTTTCCTCACCCCACCACATGCTGGGAAATCACAAGATGGGAAGGGGGAGGGTGGCCAAGCCCCATTCTTGGGCTTCTGTGGCTAAGTACACTGTTGGAGGGAGGTGGAGAATGAAGGGAGAAGAAGCTGAAGTCCCAGGTTTGATTTGGAGGATTGGGGGAACAGGGAGGAAGCCAATCTGTTGAAGGCCGCCCCCCAGGAGCCAGGTTCCCCCAGCAGGTCTTCTCTCATCTCCCCTGCCCCCCCACTGGTTAGACCAGTTTGGGGAGTAGGGGAGTACTCCCGACATTCCAGACTGGGATTAGTTCTTGTGGGGGTCATATGCTACTTTCACCAAGGACCCCCAGAGCCAGGTTACCCCTACAAGTCTCCTGTCATCTCCCCCCCCACTGGTCAGACCAGTTTGGGGAGTAGGGGAATATTCCTGACATCCCAGACTGGGATTAGCTCTTGTGGGGGGGGCGGGACCATATGCTCCTTTCACCAGGGACCCCAAGTTCAGTCTTCCTTCTGTCCTCATGGCTTGCCTCCCCATTTATCCATTCTTTGCCCACCCCTACAAGCTATCATTTCCTGTCGGACACAGAGACCTCTAACCCTAGCAGACTGGCTATTACCCAGTTCAAGTTCTATTGAATGGGAGTTGGAAGAATGAATGCCCTGAGGCTGCTGTCCTTCCACACCCCCTAAGTCCACAGAAAAAATCTGGTATCCTGTGGATGAAAGGGAACCAAACGGTACAAATGAAAATGTATATTTATGTCTGTGAGAGTGATGTGCTTTTGTGTGTGTGTGTGTGTCTCCATCCCTCCACCCCTTTGTTTTTCCTCAGTGACTTGTAATTTGAATGTTCCACATTTTTGTTTCTCTGGTCTTTGTTGAAGTAACCCAAGGGGAGGGAGAAACAGTTCTCTCCTTCCGGTCCTAATGCTTCTCCTGGAATGACTAGAAAGTCATTCCCATTGGGGGTGGAGTCAGGATGTTACGGGGGTGGTGGGGGGGAGAGGGGGCTGTTGTCCACTAATAGGGCAAAAAGGTCCTCCAGGGACTCTGAGAGACTTTTTACCAAAGACAATTACAATGAAGAAAAAAAGTGGGGAGAGGGACAGACTGCATACTATGTCTGCCTTCTTGGGAAATCCCAAATACCTCTCCCTTCCCAAAGAGCCTGATCTTGGATTGATTAAAACGGTTCCGTTTGACTTCTCTCAGGGTCTCCACTTTGAGCACTGCCTTCTGCTGGGGTCTTGCTGCTAGGGGTGAAGGAGATCTTTATGGTAGTGGGTCTCTGGACACATAGCCATTCAGGAGCCTCCCCGTCTTGTTGACTTGGGTGCCCTAGAAACCTGCCTCCTTTCTTTCTCCTAGGCTCCTCCCCATATCCCAAAGACTGGATCTTGGTGGCTTCTAAAATGGGTTTGTCTTTTCACTCAGGGTAACCACCCCTCAAAAAAGCCCCAAAAAACTATGATTTGATTCCCTAACATTTACTGCTGTCTAGGGACTTTTCTGTAGGCAGATAGGATAGGGTCAAAAGATAGGGTAGCTGAGTGGACACTCGGGAACACCGTGTTCTCCTGAAGCTGGTTCGATACACATTGGGCCACTCCCTGAAAAGACATTCCCTCCCTTTGTCCCCCCATTAGTAGGGCATTCCCCTGGGACAATCCCCCCCTTCAGGATTATAGGGAAACTGAAGCCCAGGGGAAGCACCACCTCCTTTCCAAGGACAGCTGAAGAGAACCCAGGTATCCAGATCCCTTGTATTCTTTCAAACCATCCACATCCCCCTTTTTAGGGGGAAAAGAAGAGCAGAGATTTTCAGCCCATCACCACCACTGCAGATGGTCACTCCCATCCCCTCATCCCCACAGGCAGGTAAAGGCTGACAGCTCCAACTAAGGCATGGAAAAGCTCCAGATGTATGACTTTTCCAGAAGTAAGTGGCTTTTCCAGAACCCCTCCCATGTCAGCCGACCTTCTTGGGTCCCAAGATAACTTCCTTTTCTCCTTCCATTTACATAAAGTGAGGAAGCTCCTATGGTGAATTTTGGATTTCCTCCAAAGAGTTCTGGGCAGTTGGGATAGGAGTTAGGATGAAGGTGTGAAGAATTCTCCAGATCAGGAATCTCTATTTCTCAGCAATATACAATTAAACTCACATAAGGAATGCTCTTAAATGTGGAAGGAGGCAAACCCAAAGAAACACCTATTTCCAAATAAACCATAGGTGCAGAAAAAAGGAGACAGTGTAGTGCATACACACAACTATTTTACACATACAGATACAAAAAAACCTGCTCAGAGATGGAAAAAAAGCTGAGTTTCACAAAGACACTCAGGGTGCCTTCCTGGCTCAGGCACATACTGTTTTTAGACTAACCCCTCCCAGGGCCTCCAATCCCACTTAAGGTCTGGAAGAATGAAAGTTTAGAGATAACTTTGTTTAGAAAGTTGAACTTTGGGCCAGAGGCATTGGGGAGCAGCTCCTCCAGTGGATACAACCCCACATGGCATTTAGGTGGGGCTATGGTGCGGGAATTTTGAAGAGATGCATGTGGCACTTGGAAACCCATATTTTAAAATAAGCCATTGAGTTCTGTAGTTCTCCCCCCACACCTTGTTTTTAAAAAAATTATTTTTGCTGAGGCAATTGGGGTTAAGTGACTTGCCCCAGGGTCACACAGCCAGGAAGTGTTAAGTGTCTGAGGCCAAATTTGAACTCAGATCCTCCTGACTTTCTGGCTGGTGCTCTAGCTGCCACTCCCCCCCCTCCCTTTTTTTTTGTGCCTCATTTTCCCTCTCTGTGGAATGATAGCAACATTGACCTAACTTCCAATGATGGAAAAAACGACTTTTGAGTCAGCTTTCTTTAACCTAGAATTGTCCCACAGAGATGGAATGACCCATTTTCTCCAATTTTCTGGAGGAAGGAATGGTTCCTATAAGCCAGGCCCAGAAAAAAGTGGGGAGCTGAGCATGGATACAAAATGTTCTGGAGAAAGTTTGGGGCCACGCCCTATGTCATAGTTTGGGGATAGGTCAGGGAACCTGATCCTATCCCCCATTCCTCCATACACACAACTCTCAAACCTACTCTGGGCCCCAGACAAGACTAGAATACCCAGTTCAGCAGGTAAGAGGGGGTATTCCACCTGGCTTTTTCGACTGCATTTCAGTGAGAGCTTCCTGGGGCATTAGTTTGCAAAACTCAATAGCTTGATTGAGTCAGAAGTGTGGGAATAGGGTCATTCAAAGCCTAGGAATGGACACTGAAGGTTGACTTGTCTGGGTTCCTCTTTGGTCCTGTTGGGCTGAGAAGGGGACGTGTTAATAGTTCTAGGCCCCTGAACTTGACATTTATTATCCTCTAACTTTGAGAGAGGGAACTCAGACAAGCTGCCAGTCCATGTGGGTAACTAACCCTACTGCATTGTTGATGACTCAGCTCCATTGGTCTTCTGGCTGACTGACCATTATGTCACTGGCAATGTACATTTCCTACTGTGTCTGACCTTGGTTTGGCTGAGACTCAGATTCTTGACTGTTCCACTTCTGAACTCTGCCTCTACCCTTGGGAACCCAGCAATTGGTTGTAATTGGGAACAGGAAAAAAATATTCAAAGTGAAAACTCTTGCACTAGCTTGAAGCCTTTTCTAGTTCTGCACTTTTCCACCAAAATTCTCACTAACTGCCTACAATGCCAGTTTGCATAGCTTTCTTTCCTTTCCCTTAGTGACTAAGAAAAAAAAGGGGGGGTCAGTTATCGAATGGGAAGCTTCCAACTCAAATCCAGAGCTTTTGAAAGAATCTCTAAAAATGGGAAAGTTAATTAATTGCAAAATGATTTTGATGACTCCTGACTCCTAGGCATCCAGCATCATCAAATGGGCAACAGGAACTAATGAACTGCATCAACTGACTGATACTGACAGGCCAGTGCATCCTAACTGAACAAGTTGATTGACTTTGTTAACTCAGTTGTCTACTTTGTAAAACGAGGGAGTTGGATGAGATGATGTAGCTTTGAACTCAAGTTTCTATGACATTGACTGAATAAAAGATTAATTGATGCTGAACTTCACTGATGGATGGGATTGACTGACAGGTAGTTGATAAGACAGATTGACCAACTTACAGACTGACCTGACAGACTGTTAGGCAACAGTTGACAAGACATAATGTTTGGTTGACAGAGTGACTATCAATATAGTGACTAGCTGGACAAAGAAAGGCTGAATAAAAGTAGTGATGGAAAAGACAATCTATTAGGGGTTTACTAGACAGAAAAAATGGCTGGACCAAACAAGCTGACTGTAGGCAGTGACTGACCAAAGAGGAAGGGGCTGAGCAGTCTGCAGTCAGAGGGTCACCTGGTCAGTGAGAACGGCTGGACCAGACAAGCTGACTGTAGGCAGACGGACCAAACCGACTACATTCAAGGTTTGAACATAGGCTGACTACTCGAAGAGGCTAAGCTTAGACTGCAGGCAGGCTAAAATGGACAGGCTGTGTTGAGAAGTTTCAGCTTCCTTCTAGCGGTAGAGTTGGGTCCTCAGGATCCAACCTTCTCCGAAACTATCAGGATCTAATGGCTACCTTTCCCATTTTCCCTCAAAACCTTGCCTCTGGAACTCCCGAGAGGCTTGCTGGGTCAGTCCATTTCTTCTTCCCCTCCTTCTATGCTGCCGATGGTACAGGCTGCTCTGCTCTCTCTCTCTTTCTCTCCCCGGCACCACTAGAAAACATATATCGATTTCCTCCATCCTCGTGGAACGGCGCCGCGGGGGGCAAGGTTGGGAGGCGACTGCCCTGGAGGGGAGGAGAGTCGGAACCAGGGCTGGGGCCTTCATACCCAAACCCCCCCCTTCGGGACTTTGAGTTTGGTTCAGTCCTTCCCGGAATGGTCGCAGCGGCGCCCCCGCCCCTTAGCCGGCTAGCCACCCCCCTCCCAATTGGTATATCCCTCTCTGATCCTCCTTTCCTCCCCCCCCCCCCCATCGGCTGTTCTGGTTTCCGCGCGAAAAGCCGGCGGTCCGCGCGCTATCCACTGCGCGGCTGGAGCCGGTTCCCTTCCCTCCCCCCACCCCCTCCAGGTCCCCTCTCTGCTCCACTCTTGGACACGCAAGATGCCCGCCCGCACTGGCCCGGCCCCGGTGGCCGCGCCGGGCTCGCCCGCGCTCCCGCTGCCGGAGGAGGTCCGCAGACGGTAAGTGTCTCTCGTCCCGGACTACCGGGGCTCGGGCCGCACTGGGCCGGGACGGACTGGGCCGGGGAAACCGCGCGCCGGCGGCTTGACAGGCCCGGCTAATGCCGGGCCG
>JAJPUD010015069.1:23913-38809 GCA_023553655.1 Myrmecobius fasciatus
GGTTGGCCGTTGGCGGGGCTCGCGGCCGCGGGTCGCTCCGGGGGCGTCGGTCCGCGAGGGCCCAGTCTGGTGTAGCTGCCGCCGCCGCCCTCCCCGCTCCCCACTCCCCGGGACATTTGGCGCCAAAACGCCGAGTCGAGTCTCGGAGGTGCGAGAGGAGGGAGGCGGGCGGCCGTGCCCTGGGACCTCCTTGTCCTGCCCATGGCCTTGGCCCCCAGACGGGACTGTCAGCTGGAGCCCGGAAGCCTGGGGGTGGTGGTGGGGACGCCCCCGGGAGGCGGAGGCGCAGGGGTCTAGCGGTACCAGTGACAGGAAGTGGGGGGGTGCTGCCGCCTTAGTCCCCGCCCCCGCC
This sequence comes from Myrmecobius fasciatus, assembly GCA_023553655.1. NCBI lineage: Eukaryota > Metazoa > Chordata > Mammalia > Dasyuromorphia > Myrmecobiidae > Myrmecobius > Myrmecobius fasciatus. The sequence continues at coordinate 24,266 of JAJPUD010015069.1, forward strand.
TGGGGGCCCCCATCACTTGCTGGTTCCCTAGAGGGGGTCGGGAATGATCGACTGGGGCGTGCGGCTAGTGGGGGGCAGGCCGCATCTGACCCATGCTAGAAGCGGGGCGCAGGCCTCCCCAGGTACCTGTGGGAAGGCCCCAGGGCGCTCCTTCCCCCTCCATCCTCTCAGTTGGAGTGGGCTTGCTCTGGAGTCTCCTCCCGAGGCATTCCCGAGGTGGAGAAGGCAGGACTGCCCGAGGCATAGATTTTTCTACTGCAGGATTTGTACCCTAGCTGCATTTCCCATCCATTTCTCCCTAGTGCCTATAAAGACCTAGGAACGGCCCCCTTGGGCCATCTTTGGTCTCTTTCATGAAATTAATAGCAGTCACTCCTTTGGAAGTATTATTTTATCTTGTTTCCCTGCAGATTGATTGGTAGCAAGGCATTTGTGTTTGTTGCGTGTAATTGTGATAGCAAATGCAAGTTCCCTGGGAAGGAACCTGTATCAGATATCTAGCTGTTGGTTTGCCATTACAGTCACAATTAATTAGCTATAATTGTCTTTATATTGGAAGGATAACCTTTGATTACTTTGCTACTGTAATTTATACGTTTTTTTTCTTGCCTCCATCCTGGAGCAAGGTGATTATGAAGATGTTCAGGTAAAGAGGCATTTCTTTAAAAAAAAAAAATTAATGACTAGAGTAGAGGTCAGCTGCCTACTTTGCTTTGGCAAAGAAATTTTTCTATGGACCCTGAACACAAACTTATTTTAAAGAGTTGTGTATTCTTATTGGGTAGCTTTTGAGATTCTCTTGTTACCACGTATTTTTTTAGTAGTTAGAGCCAAGAACTTCAAGTTTATCCTGGCACTCCAGTGACTCACCCTGTGACCTTCGGCAACTAACTAAATCTCTCTCTCATTTATCCTTATTACACATAGGAAAAATACTTACCTCAGGAAGGAGTTGCTATGATTAGTAAGATCTTGGTAACATACATCTTAAAAGTGTAGTATTAGGTGTCTGATTACTTTTTTATTTTAAATACTGTTTTAAGAGGGAAACAGCTCTTAGCACCAGAAAAAAAAACAACAAAAAAACCATTTACTTTTTTCCTGGTGCTATTTTCATCAAGACATTTAAATCCTAATTAATGAGCTTTAAGGTTGGCATTTTTTAGAGCTGATATAAAAACATTTTAAATATTATGCTTAAAGCAAATTCTCTGGTTTTTTTGATATCCCCACTAGGTTTTCAAGTTAAATAATTCTAAGTGAGGGTTTTTTACAGTTAGCTTTAGAACTTGAGGATTTACTGTGCATCACAGTGTAAAGTACAATAGTGAGAATATTTAAGATTTTGCTGAGTGAGTTTTGTTAATAGTTGCATTAGGAATTGGGAGACCCGATTCAGGTTCTGTATTTACTACTTATCTAGGTAACTTTGGGCAAGTCACTTTGAATCAAGATTTAGAAAGGACCTTGGAATCCCTGTAGGCTTACCTCCAAGAAAAGGGATGTGGATCACAGGCCTTCTCTGACTTCATTACACTGTCCTTCCTACCTCTAGTTGGTTTTCAATTGTTTTTCCTTTGCATTTGCATATCTTAATTATTTGATTTATAATTATCCCCAGTCTCCCCTCTTCACAAGCCTGGGATCTTTATGCAAAACCACCTAACCTCTTGTCCAATAAGTAGAGCAAAAGAGAGTAAGAACTCAATCACTGTTGCAGAACAAGGTGGTAAGAGCATCAGTATCATCTTAATTTGCAGGCATTAATATATAAAACCAATGGAAAGGGATTTCCAGATAACACTAAATTCTATTGTCTATGGTAATAGTTATTTTACTCATAATTGTATTTGTAGTTAGCACTCAAATATTTACTAAGTAGCTTCTTTGTGCAGGATATCTTCTATCCATGTGGCTATAGAATGCTCATTCCAGGTACAAAGAGAAATAATTTATACATTTGAAATGAAAATAAATTTCATTTTTAGAAATAAAAATTTTATTTATGTACCTACTCAAATTATGTCCAATAACACGTAAAACATCCAGAACTGTGTTACCTGAGAGCTTTACTTGTCCAAAATAAAGATAAATATCATTAGGAAGCATAAAATGCTTCTAAGAAAACAGATGTTAAATGTAAAAATCCATGCAGGTATAAAGTTTATACACTTGTAAGATAATACTATTTCAGGGGCTCTAGTTCTGTTTACTTTTAACTTATATACAATTTTAAGAAACTTGATTATCTGATTTCCAAACCTAGAAATTAGAAAGGTGTGTAGGTACTTAAAGATGGTCACAGAAGTTGTTTAAACTAACCTGAGAATTTAAAAAACATGGCTGTTTGGAACCATCTAGAAAAGAAGCAAATAGCCCCTCTTCTGACTGTAAATCCTGGTAGATTACTGTATCGCAACACAATCTGGATAGTTCTTACCAGGTTCAATATTCTCTAGTTAATGGAGGTGGAAAGGTATACAGCTGCAGTGCCTTGCCCATTGTACAGACTTAATAAGTGTTGACTGAAGATGGATTTCTATCACAAATGACAAAATAAAACATTTTGATATTTACAATAGATAAACTCTTAGCTATTAGCCATCCAAAATGATTCCTTCAGATGAAATTTCCAGATGGGTTGAAATTTTACCAGAGCTCTAATTATATTTTGGGGTAGCTAGGTGGTGAATTGCATAGAGTGCTGGGCCTGTAGTCAAGAAGTGAGTTCAAATGTGACCTCAGACACTTAACTAGATGGGCCAGAAACTCAACCCTATTTGTCTGTTTTCTCATCTTTAAAGTGTACTGGAGAAGGAAGGGGCAAACCACTCCAGTATCTTTGCCAAGAAAACCCCCAAATGAGGTCACAGAGTCAGACATGACTGAAGAGCAAATTATATTTTTTTCTAAAGTTTTATCTTTATGGTTTTAGGAAGCTATTTTAAAAGTGATAAGAAAGTACATTTTTCTTTTCAGATTTTTTATTGCCTCTAAGCTTTGAATATTCTAAGAATGAGCATTTTTTCTGTATTTAGTTTCTAAAAATAACTTATTTCAGCCTTTGAAAACAAAATCACTACTCAAAACTTTAGATTGTCAACATGTTCAAAAGACTGGTGTCTTTGAGTGCACTTTATATTTTGGGAGAGTGACCTACAGAGGTGTCAGAATGCTGGAAACCTAAGGATCAAACTAGATCAACTTAATAGTTGAATTGTTGAACAGTTGAATCTGAAAGTTCAAGATATCCTTCTATATCCTACCAGTCCTACAAAGAGAAGCAGAGATCAATAAAATCAGTTTTACTCTCAAATTTAGCCTATCTCATCTTGGTGCAGAAGAATGCTTTCTTATGGGAGAGACTGCTTCTTTTAAGAGTAGCCACATACATGGGATTTTGTGTCTGTAGAAGATACTCCCCTAAAGTAATTAAAGTTTTGATTCAATTTGGTATAAAACTCTTATTTTCTAACAATATAATAGGCAGTATATATTAGTAACTTTATTAAAGTTGGTAGTGGAATTTGTTTTTATATCTTTAGATAAAGCTGACAAGCTCACTATACAACTCTTGATTTTTTTCCTTTGCTGCTTAGGTTTAATAGTTATCCTTTTCTTTGGAAATGCTGCTCTCATTTTACAAAACCTATTTTCAGTTTTGCCACATGTGGTTGCCTGAAACCTAGCTTTAAAAGAGCAAATGATAGTACTGTTAAAAACAGATTTTTTGGTTTGTTTTTTAAATTATATGCTCTAGTAGGCAGCTATGTGGGTAAAGCACTTGTTCTAGAGTCAGGAGGCTATGAGTTCTAAGCCAGCCTTAGAGACTTTACACTTACTAGTAGTGTGACCCTGGACAAATCACTTAACCCTGATTACCTCAAACCCCCCCCCCCCCAAAAAAAAAAAAAAAGGTAGACTGTCATTTTTAACTTTTTAGGCATGTCAAAGACAAACTCAGGAAAATGAAGCTAACTGAAGCTTGTCCTACCTTTTCAAGTATATTATTAAACAAATCAAATGAAATAGATATTTTTGGTTTTTAGCAGCCCATGATTATTGCCTAAATATGTTTTGTGTACCCCTGAAGCTTTTTTTTTAAATTTAACCCATGTGATTATTCCAGTTCAACTTTGTACAATAGCTACATTAGTATCATGCTATTTATCCTTTGCTTACCCATTATTTCAGTGCCAGTACTCTTGCTACCATACAGTCTTGAACATAAGATTTGTCGCTGGTAGTAATCTGGATTCTTGAGCAGTTCAGCAGTTCTATTTAAATCTGTGGTACATCTTGGAACCTTGGATCGACTCACTTTGCATACTGCCATTGATTGTATTATATCAGTATTATAGTAAGAGTTGGAAGGAACTATTAGAGGTTATCCTGTCCATTCCCTCTTTTTTAATATAAAGGGACTGAAAAGGTGTGTATATAGTAATGTTTCCAAAAACAGAACCCATTTGAAACCCAGATCCTTAGATTCTAAAAGTACTGTTATTTCTACTAATTTACATACATGCAGATACAGGCTTCTGAGAACCTCTCCTGAGTAATTTAAAACCAGATGTCTCCAATAACTTCTTAAACATTAAATCTTTTCACCTGAAGCAGTCTGTAATGCCTTCTTTTTTCTTAAATCCCACAGGTTAATGAGTGAGAGAAGAGATTTGTATGGCATTCATTTCCCTGTTTGATGTTTTTTTTTTTTTTTTCTTAACTTGGAATATGGTTGGAGATCACTTTGTTATAAGCTAGTTGTCTCTTAAATACAAATAACTCATCAGTTCCAATAATTAGCACTTTGTATCACTTATTTAAAATCTCACTACTAAACAGTGACCTAATCAGTAAGATTATTCTTTGGCCTGGAACTTATGTGAATTATTTTTCTTCAGTAGAAAGAGTGTTCTGAGCTAGACCTGTGTGCAGGTTGAGACTGTTGTTGAATTTCCATTGAGGTCCAGTTGCTTTCCTTTATATACATAGAAAACCCACTCTCCCTTTTCTCTTCTCATGCTCTTTGACAATTTCGTGGGCATGTAAAACCCTACATAGGACAAGATAGTAGGCTTATATGTGCAGATGAGAGTAAACTAGATTTAGATTAGGGATGCCATTTGGCTGGGGCTTTCCTTTTTCCTCTTCAGCAGCTTATCTGCATCTTTTTTTTTTTAAATCAGTTTTAAGATACTCACATTCACCATGTTAATCTTTGCTGTTATCTGGCAACAGATGAAATGCATTCTTGAGTGTTTCATAATTAAGATGGAAAACTCTTCCAACATCTTTTTTACTGGCCCTTTGAGTAAAAACTTCCTACTTTAATTAGCCAAAAAAGATGAAATAGAGTTGTAAAAGGGACTTGATAGGCTGTTGTATTGATATACAGCTGGTGAAATGGTTTAAATTGTTTTCTTTCTTTTGTTCTTGGTTTCTGAAGTAATTTAATTAATCTCAGCTCTACTCAGTCTGTGAATTTACTGTTTGACAATTTCTTCCTTTAAAAAAAAAAAGGTAATAAAATGTGGCTCCCATTAAAGTGATTTGAGATGACTTATTGAAGGGAGGGAAAGAGTCTTCTCTCCCCCCCCCCCTTTTTTTCTTTTTCTCATGGAACCCAAATGCTAAAAAGCCCTTGATGTTTTTGGAAGCACTGCATACTCTTTAGTGGTTCATAAAGGACCAATATAGATACATGTAAGTACATCCAGAATAAATAAATGGAAGTTGAATACAAATACAAGAAGGAAGTTCAGGGTTTAAAAACTTAGAATTTCTGCCTTTAATTTCCCTTTTTATTACAAACTTCAGGAACACCAACGAACACAAACATTTTCCTATATATATTAAAAAAAAAAAAACAAACAACCCACAAAGAATTGCATGTGAAACCATGAATCTATTCTGGGAAGCAAGGTTTTCTGTGTATATTTAAAATTTAATGGTAGTTCCAATACTGCTCTATTTGTTAACTTTCTTCTATTGTTTTTTAAATGATTAATTTACATTCTTTTGTTTTCTTCCCCTTTTTTGTTTTATTGTCTCAGCCTTCCAGATGACCTCTCCCACTCTCCATTCCCACACCCTCAGATCCCTCCCTAGTACAACTTGATCATGAAAAAGAAAATGATACTTTGACAGTGGTTGAAAAGTTTGTCGTTTTTTGGATTTTAGTTCATTACTTCTAGGAGGTGGGAAGCATGATTTAACATTAATCTTGTAGAGTCCTGATTGGTCATTGCTTTAATCATGTGGTTTTGAAGTTTTTCAGTAATTTTCTTTTACAGTGTTATATTCATTGTATCTGGTGAGGTAGATAGAATACTATCCCCTTAGTCAGGAAAACTTGGGTTCAGATTTGGTCTCAGACACTTACTGGTTGACCTTGAACAGGTCATTTAACTCTTTGTAAAATGAGCTGGAGAAGAAAACTGGAAACTGCCAGTATCTTTGTCAACACAGCTCTAAATGTCATATATCAAACAGTCAGATATAACTGAATGACAACAAATTCATACTAATTGTTCTTCTTTTGATCACTTTCCTTTACATTAATTCACGTGTTCATGTTTTAAACATAATGAGTTTAAAATATACATACAGTTTTGATGTAAACTGTCCTTGATTTTGTCCCCGGATCTTGGGGGCGGAGCTGGAGAGACAAACCCTCCAGTCCAGATAGGAGGGGCCCCACCCATCTATTCATACTCAGACCACCTCCCCTCTTTTATTGAACCTCATGCACACCATCTCTCCCTCATAAGTTTGAATTGTCCAGTAAGTGGCGATGTGGAACTAGAACTCAAGAGATATAACAATTGTATTTTCTTATTTCAGGCTTAAAGATTTAGAAAAAGATGAGGATATTCTTACAGAAAAGGTAATTCCTTCTTACATGATTTTTTTTTTTTTTGGCTGTTTACTTGTAGATATTCAAGCTATTTAGTTTTTAGTGGGCAGTATCAATTTGGTTTGTTTTTAGCAAAAAGAAAAGAGGCAACACAGTTTAGTGGCTAGAGGGCTGACAGAAAGATATAGGTTCAAGTGGAACCTCTGATAACATACTAGCAGTATGATCTCTTGGGCAGATCATCCAGGTTGCTCCAGGCAGCTCTCTGAGATGTAAAGTTAACTGAGACTTGCCACTTTGCATTGGTGGAAGGAATTTCTATCCAGGGAAATTTGGTCTGGCCATCCTAGTCATCATCATTGAAAGCTAATCCCAGAAGGAGATTTATTTTAAAGACCATAGATTTCCAAATAATTTACCTTAGTCTGTGTTTCAGTGAACACTAGTGTGTATTCGACCAACCCTTATTTACAACAGTTAAATTAAAAATTACTTTCTTAAAACAGTTTCAAGAGCTGCAGTTAATTGATATATTAAGAATTCCCCAACCCTATTAACTTGATCCATTAGTTTCATTCATAGAAACGGGATTTTCATATTCCATATCCTTACCCCTTTGCCCCTTGTGATTTTCTTCTTATAGATTATATATTAAAATAAGAGACTAAGCCCTAAGGTAGTTTTCTTCTCATTAAAATAGGTATGGTAGTGATCACACTTCTGAAGTACAGTGTTTTTTACAATGTTGTATTCATTGTATTTGGCAGCGAGATGACACCGTAGATAAAACGTTAGTCCCAGAGTCAGGAAGATGAGTTCAAATTTGGTCTCAGACACGTGCTAGCTATGTGACCTTGAACAAGTCATTTAACCCAATTTGTCTCTGTTCCTCATTTGTAAATTGAGCTGGTGAAGGAAATTGGTTCTACTTCTGTTTAATGGATCTGTATTGTGTGCTGCCATTGTCATTCAGCTGTGTCTTTGCAATTTAAATGCCTGGAAAGTTCTTGAGATTTTAAATCATCACTCTTTTCTCTAGGAATTTGTTAGGAAGAAATTAAGTCTATTGCAAGAATTTCTACAAGCTGAAGTACAGCGTCAGTTACTTGACTTGGAGATCAAATTGCACAAAGAAGAGCTTTCTGAAGTAAGTTTTCTTTGTATCCCATTTTTAGCATTGCTATTTCCTTACGTATTTGCATACTTGTGCAGGAAGCAGGAAGATGAAATTAGCCTTTTCCACAAATCTTTGCTTGATGTCTCTTTATATTAGAGTGATTGAGTTGATGGAAAGTACCTGGCCTTTATTAGAGGCTTTCACATGCTAATTATTATTTAAATTGTTTCTTTCCCGCTTTAGGAGGGATACTTGTCAAAAGTAAAATTCCTGTTAAATAAAGAATTGTTTTTGGAAAACGGAGATCATCCTCTCACTCCAAAAGTGAATGGTTGTTTAGAAAACGGTACTTATTCAAGTGAAGACAATTTTGGGAAAATTATTGAAGACAGTGCAGTAGAGATGGAAGAAGCAACTGGATCATCAGCATCTCTGTCGAAAACCAGAAAACCTAGAAGAAGTAAATCAGATGGCGAGACTAAAAGTAATCGCATTTCAACTTTGCCACATTTGTTTCTTATAATAATTTTAATGTTACATTGGCCTTGAAGGGGAGGGACTCTCTAGCTTCTAATTAAACATGAGAAAGCTTCTGGCTCTTTTTCACTCCTGTCAGGTACAAAACAGATTTTGGGACAGAATATTCCAGACTTCTTGAACAGAAATAGTTAACAAGTATTTACTCTTGAATGGTTTTGACTTTATTAGACCACATAGAATATATAAGAAATAGGTTCAAATAAATCTGTCCGAATCCACTGCTTATTTTCTTAAACCCCCATATGCCATTTTTGGCACTGTCAGCCTACAACTTGTCACTTAAGTTTTTGTAGATTTTATTACTGAGTGCTAGATTATATAATTCAATTTATTCCCAGTTTAGAAGTTAAAATGAACCAATGAGTTGCCTTGATTTTGATGCAGCAGAAAAGATACTGTGATACCCTTCTATAGGAATCATAGGGTAGTATGATTAACTGAATGGATGAAAAGTAGCCTATCTCTTATATATCATGTTCATTCCACTCTTTTCTCTAAGGGTTTGATCATGTTGGTGAAGTACTAAGTTTCTGTCCTTTAAGTTTTTTTAATTGTACTTATGACCAGGTGCTGTTTTCATTTATATAATGAGGGTTTACCTTGAGTTTTTTTTTCTTTTTAAACAGAATCTTCAGCTAGCTCAAGGGTTACGAGAAGCTCTGGCAAGCAACCTACTATTGTATCTCTGTTTTCAAAAGGGTCAGTATGGCCTGTGCCTTAATTAGGCATCTTTTCTTTACTAAGTGATTTAAATATTATTTTTGTTAGAATTATTGGTGGAAGGGATTTGGAGGACTTCACTTACTTTGGTAATTTGAGACACCCCACAAATCCATTTGTAGAGGGCCTGGTCAATAATCTCTATAACTTATTAAAAATCTACTTCTGAAGACCATATTTAAATGTTAAATATGAGTTTGTTAATGTCTTTTGGAGAGCTCATTTTGTGAGTGGATTTTTAGTGCTGTTTTACTCTTTACAAAATCATTGTTTGGGATGAAAATACTTTATAAGATTTTAATCAGCATGAAATTATGTAGACCTTTTTGTAAACAAGGTAAGTATAAATAAAGCCTGTAAACTGTTACTCTTGAGTCGTTGGAGCAGTATCCTATTAGTTTAGATATGAAGAGTTCACATTGTTTTCAAATTGGGACATGTTCCATTTTGAATGACAGGTCTAGTAAACGGAAATCAGAAGGGGCAACTGGAGAAATAAAGCAAGAAATGAATATAGAAAAGGAAGAAGATCTTGAAGAAAAGGTAACAAAGAATTTTAAAGTTTGCCAGTTATAGCTTTTTGCTTTGTATGTGTGGCCATTTTTCTAGGGAAAATAATAGAATTATTATTATTATTATTATTTTTTTTTTTTTTTTTGCTTTTTGCTGAGGCAATTGGGGTTAAGTGACTTGCCCAGGGTCACACAGCTAGGCAATGTTAAATGTCTGAGACCAGATTTGAACTCAGGTCCTCCTGACTTCAGGGCTGGTGCTCTAACCACTGCACCACCTAGCTGCCCCAAAATAATAGAATTATTGATGATGAGGACATCATATTGAATTTCAGTAATGCTGGAAAAGAATTGTGTTGTTTTTGATTGAATTTATTTGAAGTTATTCTTGTATTTGTAGGCTATTGGAAGTAATTGTCTCTTGACATTTCAAACTATCTCCTCTAACCTCACGCTTGATTTCTTTGTAATAATGTTAAGCCGGATGGTTGCTAGTATACTAAGGTAGGAGTATATAATACAGTAGGTGGTAGTCCTTGGAATTACCTATCCTCCCAGATTGGCAGCTTCTTAAGTTCCTGTCTACCTTGGATAGGGATAGGATGTTGAAACCCAGATAAATTCTTCTTGTTGTAGTATAATTTTCATTAACTGAGAAAGGGGTAAAAAAACACCCACATTATCAAACTAAATTTTGCTGCTTGTTAGTTCTGTTAATTCAGTTCAACAAGTATTTATTTGGCATCTACTAGGTTCTATGGACATAAATCCAGTTCTTTCTCTTGAAACAGATATGTGGACCCAGCATATAAAGCTGAATAATATATATGTGCATAATCTGTATGTAATAGAGTTTGTAGATGTGCTTTATCCACATAACTGTTATATACATATCACAGATCCACATACATATATATGACTACAGGGTCAATTTAGGGGAATGGGAGGTGGAAAGCATTAGTACCGTGGAGGGAGGGGATCAGGAAAAAGTGGCACTTGAACTGAGTCATAAAGGAAGTTAGGATTTCCAAGGAGAAGCATTCTAGGCATGGAGGTAGACCTATGCTAAGGTACAGACTTGAGAGATGGGGAACAGCAGTTCAACCAATTTTCTTTGGATTATGAAGTACATGGAGTAAGATGTAATCTTGCCCTTTCTGAGAACAAATGATGAACAATAATCTCCCAGAGAAGACCAGCTTGACAATGGATTTAAGTGCCAAACAAGCAGAGTTCATATGTGATCCTTGAGCCAATAGGGAACCATTGAAGCATCTTGAGCAGGAGAGGGACAAATTCACTTATGCACTTTTAGAATATCAGTTGAACAGCTGTGTAGATGATAGATTGAAAGGGATTGAAATTGGAGACAGAGAGGTTATTGCAACAGTTTAGGTGAGGTAAAAGGGATTATGATTTGGATGGTAGTCTTGTGAGGAGAGAGCGAGTTCAGAGATGTTGTGGATATATACTTATAGTAGATCTGAAAACTAATTGGAAATGGGTAATGAGGGAGAAGAGTGAAGGGTTGAGGATGACTCCAAGTTTGCAGATCTGTGCAAATGAAAGGTTCATTAGTGCTCTTGACACAAGAAATTAGGAAGAGAGTTGATTTTGGGGAGAATGTTTAGTTTGTTCAGATAAGTGTGGCTCTTGGTAGTGAAGGCTTATGAGGAGAGGTCTGAGGGCTAGATATCTGTATAGAGCTAATGGTTAAACCTATGGGACGTGATGCAATTACCAAGGAAAGAGAGTTTTGAGAGGGAAGAGAAGAGGACCAGAAGAGAGCTTTGAGGCATATAATCCTTTTAAAAGGATAAAATATGTATGAGGATCCTGCTGAGGAAATTTACTAGCTTTGATTAGATAGGGAGCTGGAGAATATAAAGGGATTCTTGTTATTAAGACAAGATGAGGAGAGAACTTCTGGGGGAAGGAGGATGATCAGCACCTTGAGAAGCTATGGGGAGTCAAGGCTGAAGGCCAGGAAAATTATTGGACTTGGCATTTTGATTGTAAATTACTTTGGGAGATAGTAGTTCCACTTTAATTATGTAGTTGAAGCCAGCTTCTGAAGGGTTGAAATATGGGAATACAATCAGGAGGTAAAGCAGCTAGTATAAATAGCAATATCACTGAGAAAAAAGATATAGATTGATATTTTGGGAAAATGGCAGGGTCAAGCAAACATTTTAGCATGTTATTTAGGAGTTTGAGATAGTGAGCAGTCTTTAAAGGCAATATTATATAAACAGTACTAAACTGTCAGATGTGAATTCTAAACAGTCTACAAGAATGCACTGTTAACTAGCTGGGTGATTAAGTTACACTTTGAACTTATTTCTTCATATATAAAATGGGAGTCCTCTACCTCCACATAAGAAAAGAATACAGACCTGTACAGGTATAACCTAGTCGTCCTATGAAGTTCTTTATTTTTACTTAAGTGTCTACATTCTTAAACTTATAAAGGGTAGCCACTTTATGCTAAGCCTGATTTTGAAGGAAATATAGCACTTCTAGCTAGTGTTGATTTATTTTTTGTAATGTATAATAATTTTTTGTACTATTTTAATATATTAATGGATCTTACGCTGACCCACTAGAAATTGTGGTTTATTAATTATTTGAAAAAAAGACATCTTATGTATTCTTTTATGAATGATTTCCACTTTGGATGACAACTTAGAGTTCCAATGAAAAATAGAAAGATCAGAGGCCTACTTCTGTTATGTGCCTTGGCAGGTGAGTGTTCATTAGAAATATTATGTGGAAGAGAGTAGCAGGTGGGGTTCTTGGAGTTTCCTTCTGACAATGATTCCCTGATATATTAGTCAACTCATTTTTTCTCTATGATTCCTGTGGCATTTCTAATTAGTACCCTAAAGTTTATTACTCTCATATAGAAAATTAGTAAATGTATGTGTTAATATATATTTATAAATATATTTTGATGAGTGCATATGCTATTCACTCCAACTAGATTATAAACTACTTGAGATCAAGGAGTGTTTTTTTTGTTTTTATGTTTACCATATCCTCTAGTGAAGTAGCAGGCACCAACCCAATCCTTGACTGGAGTGCCATTCTAAGCATATCTTTTGATGAAATTTTTTTACCTCTATATTTTTAACTATTTCCTTTTAGGAACATGGGGAAAAGAAAATGAAATTTGAAGTCAAAGAAGGGTAAGAAGTGAAGTTTTTTTGGTTTTGCTGATCTCGATGTGTTCTAAAAGGATTTTACTCTGGGGAATAAGGAAAGGATTAATTAGAGAATTTCTAGTAAGAGTTTGGGCTAATCAGAAGCCAGATCAGTTGAGACATTACTTAAGAAATTAGAAAGGGGAACTTCTCACTTATTTGGATTCTTAACTCTTATATTCTTAGGAATAATTCCTATAGTTTATAAAAGTAAATTGTATCCTTCTTTTTGGAACTAGTATTTATAACTGTGTTTGGCTCTATGGTGCAGTAAAGAGAGGGCAGAACTGGGACCCCACAGTCTCACTTGTGCTGCATATTAGTACAAGGGACTTACATTGTGATACATTGGGAAAGAGCTTTAATTTCATAAGCATAGGTATCCCCAGTAGTACAGATGAAGTCTTTCCCTCAGAAGCTAAAAATTACAAAAACTGCAACTACAGCATTTTCTATGAACAGATATAGAGACCTGCCTAAAAGATGGGATTAGGAGTTAAATTATCACTGAGAAGCTGTTTAACAGAAGCCAAGTTTTAGTGTTGAATTTTCATTGCTAAACTACTTTTTATACAGATCTGAAATAAAAGAAGTAGTTCATGGGAGAGCTGTATTACCTGTAAAGGTAAGTTGTTTGTGAATTAAAGACATACTAGTGTTTTTCTTAAATGTGTTAGTCCTATGCATAAAACCCAGAATTAAAAATCTAAAAATGCTACTTAGTAGGTGAGATTTTGGACATGATTTTTTTCCATATATAAACTGAAGAGTTGGATCAGATAATCCATTTCAGCTTTTCAGCTTTAAATTTTATCACTCTTTAAATTCTATGGTAGGGAAGGTCTCAGAATAATAATAGGACAACACAAGGAGGCACTTGATAAAATTATCTGGTTTCTCTCCCAGCAAATAATAGTGGACCATTAGACCAAACTTGAAACACCTTTCCAACTTTACTAAGAATTGATTTTGATATCAAATTACTAACTTTTTGAAACTACAATTAAGTAGGTGGTTCTGGGAATAGTTTTTTGGGGTAAGTTTAATTTTGGTATTACCATGTCTGTATAAGAAAATCTGAATTTAACCTAAATTAAGTTGTGATTTATTTTCCTTCTAAAACAACTTTCTACCGAATTGTTTAAAATGCCTTTTTTATTTATACTCTTAAAATAGGACACTCTTGGAATAATTTTCTTGCCTACATCAGAATTTATCTGTGCTATTTTAAAATAATAAATGTGGGGGACAGCTAGGTGGTACAGTGGATAGAGCACCAGCCCTCAAGTCAGGAGGACCTGAGTTAAATCTGGCCTCAAACATTTAAAGCTTCCTAACTGTGACCCTGGGCAAGTCACTTAACCCCAATTGCCTCACAACAAAACAAAATGTGTCAGGTTCTAATGTAACTCCTACAACTGTTTCTAAATACTTGTTAATGTGTTATCCCCTATAGTCTACTCCTCCTAAGTGTATGGATTGCAGGCAATACTTGGATGATCCTGATCTAAAATTTTTTCAAGGAGATCCTGATGGTGCAGTAAGTTTTTTTTTTTTTTCCCCCATTTTTTAATCCAACAAATATTGACTTAA
>JAJPUD010015070.1:0-15912 GCA_023553655.1 Myrmecobius fasciatus
TTTTTTTTTTTTCTGTACCTCTTCTGCTAAAGAAATCTTGTTTTGTTTTATTTTGTTTTGTCATTGTTAGGAGAAGTTACTGGGTCTCATGTGATTCCAATTGTAGTTACTTAGTACCTGAATTACTTCTTTCTGGATATTTACAGAATTTTTCCTTGAAAATGAGAGCTTTGGGTTTTGGTTATGTTGTTTTTTTGCCAAAGAGAATGGCCATTGTGAATTCTTTACAGTACTGAATTCTAATATTTGGTGCTGAACCCCAAACACATCATTTGGAATTAGAAAATTGCTCTCCTAAAATACATCAATAATGTTTCATTATACTAATATATAATTTATGCAACCATGCTCCAAACTGTATATAAAGCTGGTTTCTAATTTCTAATTGCTCTAGAAATAGAGCAATCACAAATATTTATGTACTAATCATTCCTTTCCCTCTTTTTATGATTTCTTTGAGCAAAAGTTCAAGCATTAGAATGAATAAATTGAAAAGTATGATCATTGCTCTGACCTTTAACCAATCCTCATATGGCATGGCCTCCAGCCTCTTGATCATCCTGGACTCCTTTCCTGGGGCATGCTACAGTTCATTAAGATCCTTCCAAAAGTAAAGTAGCCAGAATGGAACATAATGGCCTTGCTTTGGTCTAAGCAGGGCAGAGAAGAACAAGACTATCACCTTTCACCTTCTAGATTCTCTCTTTATGCAGCCTAACAAAGTGAAGTTTTGAGGGCTGACCAGTAGTCAGTCACAGTACTGACACACTCCTAGATCTTTTTCGAAGGAGTTGCTGTCTAGCCACATCTTCTCAGGAGCTTACCCTTGTAACACCACCAACAATCTTGTCTTTTTCCGAGTATATGCTGATTGTCTGGCACTGCGGTTCTGCTGGGCCTCCAGGGCACTGGTCAGGTATTTTTGGAAGTGGGCTGCATTGAAACATTCAGGGGTGTCCATGGTTTGCCTATATACCATCCACCTATGAAATAACACAAATTCAGACATTGGGTGATTCCACTTCTACCCAGCCCTCTTTGTCAAATGACAAAGTATTAAAGGACCTTCCAAAATGCTATTTAGATGACTTCTATCAATGATCCTGCTTATAACGAGAACTATTCAAAAAAAGCAATTGTTCTCTGTGACCAGGTATGGAGCAAAGCTGAAAAGCCAGAACGAGGGTCTGTGCAAGGCAATGTTCTGCCAGCTCTGGGAAGGAAGAAAGCAAGGAAGGATGGTCTAAATCCCAGAGTCCATCTGGAGCCTGCTATTTTTTTTTTAATTACTCTATAACCCTAATCATGCTCAGACTCCAAAGGCCTCCCCAGGCCTTCCCCTCTTCCCTCCTATGCTCTCATCTTTGTGACCAAATGCTTTTGTTTCATTTCTATGGACACTCCCTTCTCTTAACTAATCTCAAAACACAAGTATATTTTCATTTCTTTTTCTTTTTTTTCCCCTGAGGCAATTGGGGTTAAGTGACTTGCCCAGGGTCACAAAGTTAGGAAATGTTAAGCTTCTGAGGCTGGATTTAAAATCAGGTCCTCCTGACTTCAGGACTGGTATTCTAGCCACTGTGCCACCTAGCTGCTGCCTCCCTTCCCCAAGTACATTTTCAAAAGTATTTACTAGCAACTAAGGCAAAGAAGTAAATATATAAAAATGAGCTTGTGGAGAGAGAGAGATAGGAATTATAGAGCCTAGAAAACTTTATTCTAAAATTTTCCCTTATCTGATTTTACAAAAAGCCAGTACAAGCTTATATTATTTAAAACCCAATTTTGCTCTAATCAACATGTACTAAGGATAAAAAGCAAGTAGACTGAAACAAATTGGGATTGTGAGCTCTGTGAGGTCAAGGACTGTTTTTTACCTTTTTTTTTTTTTGTATCCTCAGTGTTTAGCACAATGCCAGGAACAGAACAGGTCCTTAAATAGATAATTTATGCTGACTGACTGACAGACCTGAGAGGACTTGAATAGCAAAATTAGTTGGGCTGTTATTTAGTCAATCGGTCAGTACTTAACAAGAACAGGATTCCCTAGCACTTCCGAAGGACCTCCCTTTACAGGATTTCCAAACAAATCTACTCTTCCTTTAGCTCTCCCCTGCTTCCTTCCTTTCTTCCTTCCTCTGAGACAAAGCCTGGACAAAGCAGACATCAAAGCCCAGCTAAGCATCTCAATCAGCAGGACTTAAAGTTAATTTTTTTTTCTAATTGACTAAAATTTTTTTCTCTCCCCCCATCCCACCCTCCCAAATGAAAACCCAACCCAACCCAATATTTGTCACAGATATGCATCATCAAGCAAAATGAATTCCTGCATATACCAAGTCCAAAAGGGTCTGTGTCTTGTCTCCTCCTTTCTCCTGAACTCATTCCCTCCACAAGAAACCAGGAAGCATTCAGCAAGGCTTTCTAAAGATTATTTTTTGCCAAATAAACAGATGGTCTGTATGAGATATGTGGGAAAACCTTCAACAGCTGCTCTGCACATTGGACTCTAGGAATCCTTTTGGTCCACAGCCCATGCACTGATGTGGATTCATAATACATCTTTTGAGGATCGGACTACAATGATCCTTCAACCCACAGTTATTCAAGTTTCCATACTAGTCACTGCCTCTTATTTATCTCTTCAATAAAATCATAATTGACAAAGAACTATCCACATGCCCATGCTTCCATGGGCACATGGCCAAGGTGCCCTCTCATCTGAGACTTGCTAAATTCTTTTTTACCAAAGCAAAGACAAGGCTAGCCATACCAACCTTCCATATTCCTTATGAAGACTGACCAGGAAAGCACTTAGGTCAGTGGCGTGACAGCCTGGTAGGCCGGTGACAATGTTCATAATCACCTAGGGGAAGGAAAAGACATTCAACAACTAAGTGAGAACTGTGTGAAAACACAGTGCCAGGGTGGAGACTAAGTTTAAATGGAATGGGTGTGGAAAGCACTCAGCTCAGGGGCCACTACAGCAGATAGAGCCAGCAGTTAAAATCTGGCCTCCTCGTCCACTTGTTATATGACCCTGGTCAGATCACTTAATTGCTTTCAGCCTCAGTTTTTTCCTTTGTCAATGAACATAATAATACCTCAAAGATGTGCTATGAGGACCAAGTAAGCTATAATATGTATAAAACACTCTACAAACTTTAAAACACTATATAATTGTTAAGCTACTGCTATTTTTATTACTAATAAAGTCAATTTTTGTTATTATTATCTAAGACATAGTCATTAACCTTATAGAATGTATACTTTCTTAGGGGCACAAATAGCAAAGATAATCATAATAATTTTATATGGCAAGCACATTATAAAGCTGCCCCTCAAAATAGCTATCTAAAGTCCAAGGTGGTAGGTCATTACAGATTCAAAGCATAAAGGAAGGAAAAGACAGTATTTGAGGTGAGATTTAAAAGACAGTGAATTCATCAGGTGAAGAGGGAGGAAGGATTTTCAGGAATATAAAACATCGGGAGCAAAGATATGGAGGCAAGAGAACACAGGGGATTAGGCCTTGATCACTTGAGCAGAGAATGTATAGATGAGAATAACAAAGCATAAGAAGGCTGGAAACATAGGGTAATCTCAGAAGGATGAAGACCTTGAAGACTGGAGAGGAAGCCAGAACCTCCCTCCCCCCCCAATTTGAAATTTGTTAGGGAGCCACTAAAATTTCTGAGCCTAGGAATAGCTAGATTATTTGGAGGTGGGAAGACCAGTTAGAAAGACTGATTGATAATGACATCTGAGAAGAAATGGCCAGGAGAAATGTCAGAAGGATGGGTGGGAGTGAAAGACTTGATGACTGGCTAAGGAAAGACATCAGAGAAGATGTGACTAATTAACACCAGCCTACCAGACACCAGAGAATGGGTCATTGGTGATGTCAGACAAAACCAGTTAACCTAGGAGGAGAAACAAGTTTGGGGAGAAAGATAATGTGTGGTTTGGGCATGATGAATGTAAAAGGCTAAGGTAAAGATATCCTACAGCACTTAGAGACACATAGATCTAGGGCCCAAGACGTAGGCGAGGGATAGATTTGGAACTGGCTGTGTAGAAGTAGCCGTTGAAACTACAAAAGTCAATGAGATTAAAGAGAGAGAATGTAGAGAAAAGGGAACATGTGCAACTATACTGAAAACTTTTGAAAGAAGTTGCTGGACAGTCAATAAGGCCAATGGTCTGCCATACATGGGTCTGGCTGCTCCCTCTGCCTCTGAGAATCCCTGCTTCCTTCAAGACTCAATTCAGTGCAAAGCTTCTCCTGACTCCCCGGGTTTCTCTCCTCTCAGATCACTATATTTATTTCTCCATGTATGCTTTTTATTCCCCCAAAAGAATGAGTTCCTTGAAGCAGAGACTCTAGCAAAGGGCCTTGCACACAGTAGGGGTTTAATAAATTGGACCGAATTCACTGGAAAAGGAAGGGCAAGTGCACATATTTTTCTTTCCCTAATTTGACAGGGGGTTATAATACACAAAAGATTGATGAACAATGTTGATTTCAAAGCACAGAAGCCCAAACCAGCTCTGCTCCATTCCCATGTGCTAACAACCGAGCTTCAGGAGGCCCAACCCTCAGAACTAACCAACCCAAGGGAAAATGAGGTAGTCCCTTCCTCCTGCTCCCTCCCCATCCTCCCAATCTAGTAGAGTAGAATATCAATGTAATTCAAAAAATCATTGGTTAGGGACCTGTGAAATACAAAGTACTGGATCAGGTGCTGGAGAGGCACAGACAAAGATGAGGAATAGTCACCAACCTTGAAGAGCTTCTACCTTGGGTCCTGTTGTACTATGGGATTAACATTGATGCCTCGTGGCACAGTCTTATATCATTGGTAGACCTCTCTCTAGCTCCCCCAACTAATAAAACTGATCTGTCTCACTTCCCGTTTTTCCTAAAGTTTGGTCTCAAGTAGCTGTTAGTTTCCAGTTTTTATTGGAAAAGGTCCAATAAAAATGAACAGGAAGAAAAAAAAAATGGACAGGAAGGTGCTGAGCAGCTGCCAGGGAGTGAAGTCCATTGGAAAGTAGAAGGAGGGAATGTAAGAGGACATGACCCTTGGGAAGAGGGTTGTACTTGTTTGGTTTTGTCTGTCCTAGAGCAGGTGCCAGGAAATGTGACTTCTGGTTTATGTGGTAAATTAAGGTAGGCTCTGGTAGTTCTCAACAAACTATTAGTTGCTCTGGAGAAAAGGCTCAAGAGGGCCATGGCCTTATGGAAGGGGTCCTGGTGTTGTCTAAGCTTCCTTAGGATCAGCCATAAGGGCTAATGGAGACTTCTGTAACACATTGTCCAAAGCAGGTTTCAGATGTACAATTACATCAGGCTTGAAGGGGATGCCAGCTTAAGAAAGGAATCTTCTGCACTTTATTTGCTAAATCCCAAAGAACCAAAGGCAGACTCCATATTAACTGCCCCAGCCCAAGCCCTGGCCCATCCCTTCAGGCACTGCCTGTTGGGTTAGCTCAGTTACCTTTTCATTTTCTTCTCTCTCAGCAGGCCCAATTTCATCTTGTTGCAGGAGGACAGGAAAATGGGAGCTCATTACTGGCTCCCGGCTGACACTGCAGATGGCAAAATGTTGGAGAAACCTGGAAAAACAAAAGCTGATGTTATTAACTTCCAATATCCAACACAACTTGAATGTGCCCATTTAAGCAGGAAACTAGACTTAACTGCTGTAAAATAAATCTTAGGGTGCTTTCCTCTGGAGAATCAACTTATCCCCAGTGTGATACAACTGCTTTGGCCACTGAGGGGAGCTGGGAAAGCCCCAGAAGCTTGACCCTCCTGCCAACCATAAAATTCACTTTCTGTCTTTCCAATAATAATATGACAAAAGTTCTACAAATCATACACAAACAGGAAACCCAGGGGCTTACCTGTCTAAATCAGGGAGACGAGCATTCAGGAGTTTGAGCTGATCCCCTTTTTCCCCAATAGGAAGGGACTGGGCATTAAAGAGTTTCTGCATATTGGAGTATCTGAAATAAGAAATATTAGTACAATTAAGTACTGTATAATTTGGAGTTAATTTTGTTTATAAATCAATCCCCTTGAAAACTCTTTTTAGACAATCACATGTTTTCATTTGTTCAAAACTTTTGTTTTGAATGCCAATAAAATGCTGAATGAATTTGTGACTATTCATATTACAAAGCATTTACATTACCCACTTTTTTAGCATGTGGCATGTGGCCTTGTCACTGCTGGTAGACCATGAGGGAAGGAAAAGCATATCCAACTAAGCACTCAGTTGGTTCGCCTCCTCTATGTATGTGATGAAAGCTTGATTGAGATGGAAGCAACTCAAGTATGATTTTCTGATTCTTTGTTATTTCATCTCTCAAGCTTCTTTCTTCTTTCCCTCCATTACCTCCCCCCACCCCAGAATTCTGGATAATAGAATGTGTGGCATATAAACAAACAGTCCAGGCTGATAAAGAGATGCCAGCATTGGTCTTTTCATAGCCCCAACAAACTACGAATGTGAGGTGGACAGAGACAGACCTTCAAATACAAGTGTATATACATCAGGGAAAAAGGCCTGAAGACTAAGAGCAGCAACTTACAATCTTTTTTGTTCTTCAGATAATCCGTCTTCCTGGATCACTTTTAAAGCCAGTTCTGAGTTATCTGGGTGTTGCCAAGGAGAGAAGACCTAAAAAAACAGAATCCATGCAAAGAGCATTTAAAACCCAACAATAGGATGTGGAAACCACACAGGGATTTGGCTGTTTGTTGAAAACCTAAACTGTCAGCTCAAGGCAAAACCACAAAAACAAACACTCTTTCCTCTAAATGGGGTCTAGACAAACATTTTCCCAAACAAACATCATCATTCTCTGGGTCCCTGATTTTGAGGTGTTTACTATGGACAAATGCAACACAGATACAGTGAGAGAGGTGGGAGTAGGAGAAAGAAAGAGAGCACATATGTTTTTGTCATGGCAATGTTTTCCCTAGAGCATGTAACAAATAAACAAGGAAGACTTGTGTGCCTCTGTCTGAAATGGCTCAGGTGTAACCTGCAAGGAGGTGGGGGAATGGACACACTATTAGATTCACTGCTGGGCCTCTTGCCTGGAACTATACCCTAAATAAATGCAAAGGGAAAAAAGATGACCAGTGGAGGGTCATCCTCAGAGCCTTCCTTTTCAGACTTTTGGTTTTGGGTGCTCCCAGAGATTTGATTAGGAAGATACAGATTTTTTGTGTAAACTGAGAGGAAAGCAGCCTCACTCTCTATTTCCACAGACTTTCCCATGAAAATAAACATCTTGAGAAGGACTGGGAGGGTAGTTGTGAGAAAAGTATATTATAAACCTAAATGATTGTTACTCAAAAATTCTTCATGTTTCCATATTCTTCTGTATTTCGTTTAATTAACAGCTTTTTCTTAAACTCTGATGCAGCAAGGTAAGCCCTATGATGAGGCAGCTCTTGGGAGGTTGGAAGTGGACCTCTTCCCTTGACCTGGTCAGAAGGGCCCCACATACCCCTACACCTAACCAGCTACTAAGATGAAGTCAGCTCTTTTGCAGTGTGCAAGACTCAGTGAGGTAGGGAAAACAAGTTATTAAGAACAAAATGGTGTCTGTACTGGAACCAAGAAAACAGAATACCAGCCCTGCTGTTAACTCTGTATGCTCTGCTGCAAGTCTCTTCCCTCTCTGGGTTTGTGTCCTTGTCTGTTTGATATGACGGATGGATTAGATGATTTCTAATAGTTCCTTCCATCTCCAAAATTCTTTAATTCTATAAACTTTTAGCTCAAGTCAGCCAGGATTACATCTATCAGAATTACTTAGGTGATATCCTCTAAGTAGTAAGAATAATGAGACAGCAGATCTGGGAGCAGAAGTAACAGTCACTGGCCATATGCTACGTGGTCCAGGGGGAAGCCATGTCCTGCTCCTGGCAGACAGAAAAGAACCTCAAGTATGAGCAGTACATTAACATTTCAAAAAGCAGTGGAGAATGGGGGTCACACAAATGTCTCAGGACCAGCCTGGAAACAAAATGTAAAACAAGGAAGGAGTAGGGAAAGAGGAGAGGCAGTGTTCTAAAAACCAGGAATAATAACCACAGCTGATAGCACTTTACAGACATTATCTTATTTAATGTTCAGCATGAACCCGGGATCTGGGTCAGGCATGTGTTAGCTCCATTTGACAGGTGAGCCCACTTCATCAGAGAAAATGGCAAAGGAACCTGGTGAAAGCCCCATCTCTCCCAAGTGGCAGAACCAAGACTAGATTCCAAATACTGCTTCTTTTGCCATCCTGTGGTGAGAAACTGCCCAGATAAATCGATTAGAATGGATTGGCTCTCAGGGCAAAGAAGCAGGTGGACCGTGTGGGGAAATAAATGATAAAATCGAATGGACTCAGCAGATTCCAATCTCCTCTCATGAACAAGAAAGTGTGTGCTCACCCAGCATTTCATCATCAATTAATCAAATATTTATTAAGTGTCTACAATGTGTTTGACACTCCAGGATGCACTGGGAATAAGAAAAGGATCCCTGCCCTCGAGGAGTTTACATTTTAATAAGGCAGACAACATGTACATATGTTAAGTATATACATAGAACACAAAGTTAATAGCAAAAGCTAGCATTTTCATGGTGCATTAAGGTTTGCAAAGCATTTTATAAATAGCATCTTATTTTATAAATATATATATTTTATAAATATCTTCACAACAACTCTATGAGGGAGATTTTATTTCTTTATTACAAGAAACTGTATGTAAAGTGATATGGCCAGGATCTCGAAACTAGTACTGAGGGCACATCTGAACTTGACTCTTCCTGACTCCCCATTGTGCCCCCCAGTTAAGTAGACTGGCAGGCTTCTTACAGAAGGAATACTAGAGCTGAGCTTTGAAGGAGCCCATGAATTTCAGGTGGTAATGGTGAGGAGGGGGAGCTTCTGCAGCATATGATCAGGGGCACTGCCAGAGCAAAAGCAGGGAGAGCCGAGATGGGGTGTCCTTGTGTGAGGAGAAACCCAGAACCCAGTGTTTGGGGGAGGGGTAAAAGTAAGAAAGCTGGGCAGCTGAGGCCAGGTTGTTTCAATGACAGATGTTCATATTTAATCCTAGAGGCAATGGGGGGGACAGGAAAATCACTTTGGCTGCAGGATGAAAAAGGGAGACCAAGTAGGAGGTTCTAACAGTTGTGATAACAAAAACAATAAGAATTGCCAGCACTTAAATGACACATAGAAATTTGCAAAGTACTTTACAAATGTCTCATTTTAAAACTCATTCTGATTGATTACAGAAAACCAAGCTTCTAAGCTACCTTTGCCAGCCAGTGGCTCATAGAGCTGGGAGGGCAGTTGGGCTCAATCCTGCAAAAACAGGGCAGAGGCTTAAAAAAAAAAAAAAAAAGCTGATTACTGAATTTCCCTAGTCAGAGTTCGTTTCTTATATTACCAGCTCTATAAAACTGAGATTAAAAGAAAAGAAAAAGAAATTACAGAGGCAGCTTTGTTGGGGACAGCTTCAAGCTACTCCGACTTGATGAGCTTGCCCTACCTTAGTTTGTTAAAATCTCTTGTTTTGTTAGATTTTTGCATAACAGCTCAGATCTCTTTCTCCTTGGGGAAAAATCTTCCAGCTGGTCTTGCCTGTGCATAGCATCCTCCTCCTTTCATTTTCTGATTGAGGAGGTGATTGAGGAGACACCTTCCTCAAAGCTCTGTTCCTAACACCAAAGCTTTGAGGAAGCGCTGGTTTAGTGCCACCCCTCAGCTGGGCAGATAGGCAGGTGGGCATTGTAGCCACTGCTCCAACTTCCCCAAGCCTCCTACAGAAAGGAAGTCTTTCCTAATCCTTCCTTAAATGAGCATGTCGGTACTCTATATGTTGGATCCCTGAGCACTCCACCCCACCCCAATCTTCACTCTCTCCCACAGAATGTAAGCACTTTGAGGGCAGGATTTTTTGTGAAGTATCCAGTACAAGTGGATGGGGCAGATGCTAATAACATGCTTGTTGAATTAGATTGGAAGCTTCTCAGAAAGGTGTTAAACTCCACCAGCCACAGTTCCACATCTACCTCAAATACTGAACCTGGAGGAGGAAGCAAATTGACCTTTTTTCCCGTAATAGCTTCAAGATTTTTCAAGTCTCCTCAAATCTTTTTTTTTCTTTTTCCAAAATGTGAGAAATGAACATTTTGGACTCCACAGTTATGAAAATCAAATTGGAGAAATGAAACAAATTAGAAAATTGAAACCTACAAGGACATCAAAGCATAATCAAGGGTGGAGTTTATCTTCCCCCCCTCCCAAAAAAAAAAAGAAGGTAAGCATGGATTGACTTTTGTAATTCTGGGTGGTGGTTTGAGATTTGAAAAGAATCTTTTGTTCTTTGCCCTCAGCCCTCCTCTGTTAGCTTTCCCCTTCTAGAATGTAAGCTTCTTTCTCACAGGGACTAGCTATGTAATAAGGAGTGGAGATTCATGTCTGGTAATTTCTATAACATTCATTTAATGAGGAATCAGGAGAGAGACTTATGCTTCAGGATAGGAAATAAAATGCTGTCTTTGGAATTTCAAAAGTGTATCTATTCATCTAGGCAACTATTCTTACAAGAATGTAAAATAAATCTTTCCTGTATTCATTAGTGAATCAGTGGAATTCTTGATAAGATATTTTGTTTCTTAAAAAAAGAATTTAACAGAAGGGAAACTTTACTTTCTCTGTAGATACCTGTGGCTGTTCAATGAGCTGTTTCCCACCTAGTATATTTTTATAATGTTCTTAGAGGCAGGACTCCTTGAAATGAACATCTCTCTTCCTTGATTGTTGACAAGGTCTCTGACATAGGAAATTGGCATCCAAGGGTACCATCACCCACAATGGATGTTGTCATTCCTTAATTGACATTTAACAAAAGTTCTTGGCCCATCCATTCTCACCATTAGGTAACAAGGTAGATGGAACAGTTGACTTCCATCTGCCAAGCCTAGTCTACTTCCCTGAAGGCTCTCATTTAAAGAAAGACCAATACCTGATCAGCAATTGCTAGAAAAATTCTATCATGAAGTTAGTTGGACAGAGTTAATGATAATTAAGATAAGCTTGAACCAATAGACAATGAGCTACACTGAGAAAACTAAGAAACAGACAGCTATAAGAGAAAATTGTGAAACCTTTTCCTTGAGCACCTTTCAAAGCCCTTCTTTCTAGCAGTCTTCACTCTCAGCAAGAGGAGACAACTAGCCATGGAAGTAGGCAAACAGACATGAAGTACTATACATCATAGTTTTCTAAAACTGGCATAAATTAACAAGAAGAGAACACAAATAAGAATTCCAGTAGTGACTACAGGCTATTAATAAGGGTGTTCATAGATAAGCAATCACTAGGAACTAGGATATCTACAAAAATGAAGAAGATTTTTCTCACACAAAAGATTAGGAGAGTCAGGTGCAGAATCGTGCCTCTCATACTGCAGGGAAGAAAGGAACTGGTGATTAGAGGCTACAAATGATGGCATCATCTAGAAATCTGGCTCAAGAATTCCACTGGCTAGAGCCAAAGGCACCTAACATCTAAACTAAGGATACAAATATCACAACAAGACAACAAAGAATGATTTTCTCTAGATGGTGAGAGAGTTATTAATTCAATCATACACCTAAACATGGGTCTAAACCCAGGGCCTGTTTAGGAATGGGTAAGAATCTTCAAAGAAATAGAAAACCCATTAATTGTTTACTCTTTTAGACACTAAGCTTCACACCCCCAAAATCTAACTCAAGGGGGAGGACTTGCAGATTAGTTTAAATTCCAATGACCCTCTTTCATATAATGATGGCCATTTTCTTATCAAATGTGCTCAAACTATCTGTACTTTTCTCAGACAGCAGCTTAGAGAACCCAGGTAGTCTAAGTTTGGTTTCTATGTATCTGAGACTGAAACTGTACCCCATTTTGGCAGCTGCCTCAGTGAGATCTCAGCAAAAGTTAGTGATAATCAATATGGGGTCTTTTACCATTCTTGGTGCTACTGCTTTACCAAAGCATCCAACTTCATTGCTGACTTTTCTAACAACATGCAATTTTCCCACTCATTTTTTAAATTGTTTGAAATAAACCAGCAGGAGTTTTAAAATACAACACCCCCCAAAAAACCCCACATTTAATTAAGTGCCTACTGTGTGCATAGCACTGTGCTTATGTTTTGCCCCAAACTGGTTCACTTTCTTTAAAGAAATCTTGAAATAAACTGGTGTTACCTCTGCATAGAATGCTTGATACATCTTGGATTTGGGGAAAAAGGCAATCATCAGAAAATTGCTCTGTGTGTGAAATTCAACTGGAAGATAAGGAAGCAATGAACTTTTGAAGTCTATCAACAAGGCAGCAATAACACTGGTGGAGTTCTACAAAGAAAAAAAAAGATTTTTAGTAAAAATACTTTTGAAAAAGAGAGAATGTTTCCAAATACTTGTGCCGCCCACCATCCATTCAGTCAATATAGAAGCCAATAACCACAATCATTTTCAATTCATTCTTACTATGTACAAGACATTGTACTGAGCACAAAGATACAAAAGTAAAGCACAACATGGTGCTTGCCTTCTAAGAGTTTACAAGCTACTAGACGGTTAAGACATTGTAAGTATAAGTATAACACAAGGTACAGCGTAATGAATACAAAGGAGACATTCTAGACAAAGCAATAAATTTCAGGTCAGGAAGACAACTTTCAGTTAGGGATGATTTATATTAAGCTTTCATGGAAGAAGTGACATTTGGGTCAGTTCTTGAGAAGAGCACCATCAACAAGCAGAGGGGAAGATAATGAGGAAGATAATGATACCTACAGATTTGTGAAGGTTCAAGAATGACAATAGTGAGCATTTATACAGCACTTAAAGAGTTTGCAAAGAACTTTACTCAGGTTATCTCATTAGACTCTCACAATAACTCAGGGAGGCAGGCTTTATTATTATCCTCATTTCACAGATAAAGAAACAAGGGGTAGTTAAGTGAATTGCCCAGAGTGATCCAGTAGCAGTTTTTGAAGGTCAGTCTTCCCACCTCCAGGTCTGGTGGGCGATCCACTATGCCACCTAGTTGTCTCAACAACCTTGCCACAATTTATTCTCAAATAAATCAATGACTACCACCCACAAAGAAAGGAAGAACAGTGGAGGTTAGCCACTCTCTCAGCCTCAGCATATAACATTTTGCCCCTCCAGGTGTGCCAGTATTCCCGTTTTAATACTGTTTGCCTTTCTCCTTCCTCAATCTTCCACATAACGATGAGAGAAAATTAGGGAAGAGTCTCAGGTTTCCATCTGGTATGCCGAAAAATCTTTCCAGTGAAAGCTGTTCCCCGCCTCTATCTTGTGAAAGCAGAGAACCTGAAACTCTTCTCCCACTGATCACTAGTCAGGGTTCTTACAAGCATTTCTCTCAGGTAGGTGAAGCCTGTCTTTATTTTCCCTTTCATTACCAACTTCTCTCATTTCCTTCCCATATCCCACCTGGGCCCCATTCTGGAAAGGTCCTGTTCTCAGATAACTGGCATAGTTGAAAAGCAATCTGATCATCTAATTGATCCCTGCTAATGTAGTAGATGATATTAAGGTATGATATCTTTTAGATATAACTAAACTCTAATAAGGGATTGAATCTTTAATAAGTCTTCTACACCCAGGGAATGCATCTTCATAATGACCATATGGCAGGAAATCTGATAGTGCTTGGAGGACAGATTTTTGTTCCTGGTGCTCCTTATTTCACACCTTCTAGGTGTCTACCTGTTTTACCTCCTCAAAGAAGGAGCCTTGAACCCACAGAATGCAGGAACCAGTCTCCCAACTTAGGTGTTAGGTACAGAAAGGGGTCCGAGTTAACTCCTAAACACACCTTTGGACAGGTGTTAGATTTATCTAAGCTACAGCAAAGAGGTCAAAATCTGACTCTCTGAGGTCAATGTCCCTTCAGTACCTAATATGGAAGTTGAACAGTGTATACACATACACATTCACAATAACTTTAGGAGTCAGGTATTTTTAAGTACATGATTCCCTTTCTAATAGACTATAGTTTCAATCCAACCACACAAAGAATTATAACAATTCTCATTAAGAGACTAATCATTTTCCCCTTGAAGACAGGCTGCAGTTCTCTGGACTACTAAGGCATTTTTTTTCTTTTTGCAAACACTGGTTAGAATTCAGTATTATTAACATGTTGTTAAAATTGACCTAATGCAAATAATCCTATCTTGATAAATTATTCATATTTGGGATTTAATAAAGACTCACTAAGAAAAAAAGTCTATGCATCTGATCATCACAAAAATCTATCATTTACAGGTTTCAAGACATAACACAGCAAGTTAAGTTTTTACCAAATGCAATAGCTTTACCAAAGAGGGATTTGCCAAATCCTCAGCAAAAATAAGCCTAAATTCTCAAGGAGGACACAAAGGGAACAAAGTCTTGTTCACCAAATTTTAGAGCACTCAAAGAGGCCTCTCTGCTCAAGTCTGATTAGAACTAATCAATGGAAGTCCTATTTTACACAGCAGGGAGCAAACTGATAGAAATTACAATGTAGAGAAGGAGAGGCTGAAAATAACTCTAGCTTTAGGAAGGAATTTACAGAAGGATGACAGGTCCAGCACTAATTTTTAAAGAAAAGCAGGCATGGCATATACATAATCTTCTGAATTAATATCCTGGGGGCCCAAAAACGTCTTCCCAGCAACTCTAGTCAAATGCCCTTTTCAGACAGACCAGGACAATAAATCTGTTTTGTTCTCACAAAAAATCCACACACAAGCACGCTACTAACTGGTTAAAGACCCTGCCTTTCAATAAAGCTAGCCTGCAGAAAGCTCAAAGAGTCCCTCATTTCTGTGCCATGAGGTTACCATTCTACAAAGAGAATGCCCAAGCCTTGATTGTGTCACCCTCCCTCATCTCCTTCCCTTTTCCCCTCACTGTTGCTTGCTCCACTCTGTAAGAAACAATAAAACTTGACTTTAGGCTTTTAACAAATATCTGGCTCTGGGTCAGGGCTGATAGCTAGCTATCACAAAAAGCCACTGCAGCATGAAAAGAGAGCCTCTTGAATGAAACAATTATAGGAAGGTCAGTATTAAAATAGTTACTGAATTACAAAGGTTCAGTCAATGTAGCATTAATGAGAATGGGAGCAAGGATAAGGAGGGTCTCTGGTTTTTTTCTGTATTAGGGTTGAAATATTAGTACCATTCTAATCATTTGCTTACTAAATTAAGTGGCTGAAACTTCAGTGACAGAAATGCATTGAGTGTGAGCTCCTCCAGGAGCAAGTGAATAGGTTTCTTCTTGGCCTCCCACTGGGACAGCTCCCCGGGTGATACTGCCTATGGCAAGTTTGCTTAGCCCTAATCAGATATAGAGTCCTGCAGGACAACTGATAGGCTCCCCGGGAACACCATGTCCTCTTGTCAAACTCTGGTTAACCAAATATCCTTCATATATGGAGATTGTTCTGGTGATGGGGAAGACTCAGAGTTCCTGCTCAACTTCCTTCTCTGACATCAACAGGGAGGGAAAGTAGTAATAGTCAAGATGGTTGGAGGGCATCTGAGTATTAGCCAACAACAGTAATCTTCAGTGTGTCAGCAGAGGGAGAGGAAAAGCAAAGGTTAGAGGACATAAGACATTCTACCCAGGAACCTGGGCTCCTAGGGATCAGACCAGTTAGGCTGAGAAGAGGTTCCCAGATGACTTTGATATGGGCTCTGAGACAAGGAGATGTCTTCCACATCAACATGGACCCCCTTGGCACTCTACCTGCAGCTAGTCCATCTGCTATAGAAGGTATTTACTTCTGAGGGGGGGTGGTAACTTGCTTCTG
>JAJPUD010015070.1:15922-38808 GCA_023553655.1 Myrmecobius fasciatus
TATAAATAGCAATTGCCTCTGAAGGGAAGCAAGGCGCCCTAAGATAGAAAGAGGAGGTGCCATGTGCCAGGTGAGTTAAGCCACCACTCCCATCCCCATCCCATCCTGACTACCACCTCCTTTCAGATCCAGTGGAAACATCCCAGGACCCCAAATCCAAGAAGCCTGGGGAAAGCAGGAGCTATTGGACTTACAGCCCTACTTTCATCTTGCAGGGGACAATTCCTGAGGAGAAAGGGTCTACCTTCTTTGATAGTATTGCCAGTGGCTCCCAGAGCACAGATCCTAGTTGTAGACCTTCACCCAAAGCCATCAATTAGGGAGGCAACCCTTAGAGAGATGCAACCTTGCTAAAGTCCAAGCTTCCTCAGCAACCATAGCTACTGCAGATCTAAAACAGAAAGTTCTTGATCCCAAAACCATTAGAATTGTCGCATGGTTCAAGATAAGAAAAAGACATTATTTTATCACTAGAAACAACATTAGAGAAGATATACTACCATTGCTTTGCTGCTCTTTAAGAACCATGGAAACTTTCTGTGTGTTATCTCCACCATTAGAGTGGAAGCCCCTAGGGGCAGATTGATCTTCCTTTCTATTTATGTTCCTAGTACTTAGTACCATGCTTTTTAAGTGTTTAATAACTGTTTTTTCTGTTATTTCTAAAATCCCTCCCACTTGTTTATAAAATTCAATTTTTAAGAATCTTTTTCCAAAGAAAATGATTCTATATTTTCCCCTGTAAAAATCCTCTTAAAAAAACATGTTATGTATTCATCTCCATCCCCTTTTTAGAGAGCCAACTTTTCTTTTCTTTTTTTTTTTACTTGATCTCTGTTTATCTCAATTTCCTCTTATGTAAAATGGGAATAGTAATAGCACATACTGTCCAGGGTGTGAGGATCAAATGAGATAATGGAGTGATATCACTGGATCAAAGTATATGTAGTTTGCTAATTTCTTTGAGTCTAGTCCTAAATTACTTACCAGAATGGTTGAACTAATTCACAGCTCCATCAAGAATATATTAATGTACCTGTTTTCCACAACCTTTCCTATAATTATCATTTCCCTTTTTTGTCACTTATGGATATTTTGTGGATATAATCTTATATGGATTGTAGAAATCTATATTTCTCTGATGAGTAATGTGAAGCATTTTTCAAATGATCATTGTTAGCTTGGATACCATTTTTTAAAAACTGCTTGTCTTTATCCTGTAGATGACATAAAAAACAATGATACAATAAAATAAAGAAAATGCAGGTCTGGTATTAATGAAACACTTACCCCATCATAGAAGCAAATGGAATTCATGTGATTCTTAGAAATGGTGATACTTCCATAATGACGGTGGGAAAACAAAAGACCATTTGAAAAGAAGTGAACTTTTCCTGAAAGAAAAGGAGACACTTCATTAGAAATGGTTTCCTCACATCTCAGGCCCCTCAATATTGCTAACTCAGACCTAGGCCAGTGATGAGTATGCTCTTTAACATGAACTATACTCCATATATCTGTTGCAGTTTTAAAGTCTGCAAAATCTTAAATCCATTTTTCCAGTTGAATTTCCCTACAATCCAGAGGGAAAGGCAGGGCACAGAGTATTAGCCTCTTTTCACAGATTAGGAAATCAAGGCTCAGAGAGGTTGTGACTTCACTAAAATCATACAGCTATGGAAAAGGGTCTCAGAACACAAACTCAAGTCTTCTATCTAAAATATAATTTTTTTCCTATTTTATATTATACATATATAATATCTTACTTAGTAGAGCAATCCCAAGACAGGAAGAATAAGCATTTACTAAGTACCTACTATATGCTAACCACTTTTCAAATATTAGCTCATTGATAATGAAGTCCTTTAGTTTCGTCAGCTTCAAGCATGTATTTAAAATAATAATTTGTATATAGTACTATAGCACCCCATACAATGGATGAATTTCCATGGTTCCTGCCTTCTTAACACCTTACAACCAGAGAGACCTAGCAATGTAAACCAAAGAAAGAAATTGCAGAAGTGAATAATGCTGATCATGAAACAATAATTGGAAAAGATATTTTCATAACACAGTGAGGGAAGAAAATTGTTGTATCTTATAGGGGTCTCCTTTGGCCAGAATTTTGGTCTAGAATTTGTGGGTATCTCTCTTTATTATGTTTTTATTTTATTGAAAAAAAAACAGAATAGGAAAAACAGAAAAATAAAATAAAACAAAACAGAACAAAATCATGTGCCCAGCAGAACATCAAGGAGGATTCAAAAGTTTTAACAATAAATTACCAGTTCATGAAAGGATATATAATAGTGATGATTATTATTATATTATAGTAATATTATACACTCATGAATATCATGAGTTTACATATTTTCTTTGCTTCCTTATAAAGTTGTTCTTTTATTCTCTGCTGCACATTTTATTCTTTTTTTTACCCTTTTCATCTCCCCCTCCAAGTCTCCCCCAAGCAGGATATAGTTAAGTACATATATATATTTATATATACATACATATATGTACACACATATGTACACATATACATTCATACCCACCCACAGATCCACTCACATATACATGTATCTATATATACATAAATAAGAGCAAGATGCATCCATACTGACATATACTCAGTTACATATTTCCATGCATTTACCCATATGTAAACATGCATCCAAAATAATATTAGTATAGTTGACATATAACATAGGTTTCTCTCGATTGAATGTTAAGTTTGACTTTGTCTTAGATCAATGATTACTAGGCTGTCCTTTTTTTCTAATTCTCTCTTCTCTTTTCTATCCCTGCCAACTCTTCTATAATTCTACTCCTTAACTTGCCTTGCTATTACTCTACCTCCTCCACTCATGGATCCTCCCCTTGTCTTCTTTCCTTACCCTTTGCTTCCCCTTCTGCCCATTCCCCTTTATTTTTTTTATAGATTTTGGAGGGTACTACAACCTTCATAGTATACATGTTGGGCTGCCTATTGAAGCCATTCCTGATGTGAGCAGGTTTTCAGAATTACAAGTCCTCCTCCCCCCCCAATGCCTTTGTGTCTATTCTTCCTCTGCACCTCATTTGTAATAATATAATTAAGTATTTTTACCTTTTTCTAGGTGCTTTTGCTTTTTAGAGTCAGATCATACTCAACTCGGCCCCAATCTTTCTTTTGAGCTACCCAATTGCTGATGTCAATCTTAAACATATGGTATTCATTTCCACGTAAAAAACATAAGCAATTTATCAATTTTAAGTTCCTTGAAAATGATCTTTGATATTAGCTTTTATATAACAAATTTCCTATTGAGTTTGGGTTTGATTGAAATAAAGTCTTGAAAATCTACAACTTCATTGAATGTGCATTTCTTTTCATTCATTATTATGGATAGATTTGCTTTGTGTGTTATTTTGTGTGTATACAATTCTAACTGTAATTCCAACGTATTTGAATTATTTTTTTCTTGAAGAATTTCTTTTTCAATTTGGGAATTAATTTGGCAATAATATTCCTATGGGTTTTCCACAAAGGATCTGTTTGGTGATAATTGGTGAAAATTTTCTATTTCTACTTTCCCCTCTTGTTCTATCACTCTAGGATAATTTTCTTGGATTATTTCTTGCATTATTGTGTCAAAGTTCTTTTTTTGGGGCACAGTTTTCAGGTATTCCAATTATTCTAATATTTTCTCTCCTTGATTGGTTGTTTTTCTTATGTTTCACATTCTGTTCTATTTTTTCATTCTTTATATTATATTGTTTTTGCTATTTCTTGGTCTCTTCTAGCTTCACTGGCTTCCCTGTGTTGAAATCTAATTTTCAAAGAATTATTTTTGTTTCTAAGGCTCTACTTTTTTAGTTGGTTAATTTTTTTCATAATCTTGTTTTTCTTGGATAATTTTTATTTTTATTTTTTTATTTTTTAGGTTTTTTTCAATGTCTCTCATTTGATTTTTAAATTCTTTTTTTGAATTCTTTTTATCAATTTTCTCTGGGCAGGGAATCATTTAACATTACTCTTTGGGGTACAAAAGGCTTTTTTTTATTTTTTATTTTTTTTTATTTTGGTGTCCTCCTCTGAAGATGAATCCCGGTCTTCCCTATTCCCACAGTAAGTTTTTATGGTTGGCTTCTTCTTTAACACTTAATTTTTTAAAAAATGAGATATATTAGTGTTAAGTCTCTCTAGTGGTGGGGTAGGGGAATGGTACCTCTAGCTTCATTTCAGTTCTCCCCTCTGACCTGGAACCCCAAACCAAGACCTCCAACCCCCCTGCAAATTCCCAAAGCCAGCAGTGTCTCTGCCCCACTTTTCCTGCACTCCTGGTGTGCTGATTCCCTTCTCCCCCAGAACGGTCTCTCTGCAGCACAGCCAGGCCTGGTATTTCTAATCAGCTGAGGTTCACTCAGGCTTTCCAGACTCAGATCCCCAACTTAGCACATAGTGCTAGAGGTAAAAGTTTCTGTGATTCCTGCTGAGGCTCCAGCCAAACCCAATTAATCTCAGGGGTCCCTAGTTGGCATTTCTGAGGAGCTAGCCTGGAAGTATTTGTACTTTACACAGATTAATCCAGGCCTGGGGTCTTTCCTAGCATCTCCTTGGATTGAACTAGAAGAGCACCTATTCTGCCCCAAATCTTGATTTTTCACCAGTCTATGTTTGCCCTGAAGCACAAATCTGTTCTGCTTGGGGGGGAAATCTGGAGAGCTTGAAATTTACTGACTTACTCCACCATCTTCCCAGAACCCTTGTGGTTATCTCTTCATGAATTTCTGATTGATGACTGGATTTGTGCATATGGACATGGATTAAGGATGTGTTAATTTGGGGCCCTAGCTCCAAAAGGGATGAAGAGAGCAGAAATCCAGGTGACTGGGATAAGTGGGAAAATAGCCCCATTAAAGGAGAAAAGGGTGAATAAATAAGTACAGTTCTGTAGATACTCAGAGATCCAAGAGAATGAAGCTTGGGGAATTGTCTGTCTGAACTTGGCCAGAGTTGGGGAACTGATGGATCCAACATTTCCTCAGTGGTCAGGAGATCTAGAGCTAGTTGTTCAGCATGGGGCACAGGTGATAATTAGGGGAATGATATGTTTAGAATTTGCTGATTATCTTCTAATTAGATTTATTTGGGAAGGGGACATTTTAGGGGCATTGAAATGCCAGAAGAGAGTAGTGGTATTTTCAGGAACAAGAGGAAAACTCAACATCCCTAATATCAGTCGGGTCATAGGGTCATTCCAGTGAGGGTTTCAAGGCCCAGATGATATGTAGCAATGAGGAAAAGCAAGACTTGGAAGAAATACCCTCATAGATATCAGGTAGTTTAATAACAAGTTGCAAGTAATGGAGAATCACAGTTTCATATAAACGCAGTTCTCATCTTCGATTAGGGAAATGTCAACCTTTGTTACTGTTTATAAATTTCATGATAATAAAAATAATTTCTAAAATGATTGATGAAAACTTCAATGTGCTTTGGGCCCAGGTATGGAGGGGGGTATCCCTGAAAACAATGAGTCCACTTTACTACTATTCCTTACACTCAAGTTATTTGTTTATAACAATTTCAAAGTAGATTTCTCCAAACACTAAGCTGGAGCCAGTTTCTGGACCATCTGGAGAGCCACAAAAAAAGAATAAGAGATCTAGCATTTGCAGATTTTTCTGAGCTTAAAGAAGCTGTCAAAAAGATAATGGACCCATTTTATCAGATACCCTTTGAGTATTGCCCATGTCTTCTCTCATTTGAGTGCTCACTCAATATTCTTTTGTCAGACTGATGGGAAAATTATAAATTCTTGGATCTCCAAATCTGAAATCTTCAGAAACACATGATAATGTTAAGGTCACATAAGCATAGATATAGAGTGGGAAGATAATTGAGTTAATCTCATCCAGGGCTTTTAGACTTTTTCCATTAGTAATCCCTTTTTGCCCAATTGAGTATATAGGTATATAAAATAGGTTTACAAATAAAAAATTACTGATAATAAATCATAATTTTTCTTTCTTTCTTTTTTCTTTTTTTTTTTTTTTTTTTTGCTGAGGCAATTGGGGTTAAATGACTTGCCCAGGGTCACACAGCTAGGGAATGTTAAGTGTCTGAGACCAGCTTTGAACTCAGGTCCTCCTGACTTCAGGGCTGGTACTCTATCCACTGCACCACCTAGCTGCCCCCTTAAATCATAATTTTTCAATCCCAACATTCAATTACAAGGCCTATATGGAATCGAAACCCACAGTTTAAGAAGCTGAGATCTAATCCAATCACCTCATTTTATAAGTAAGGAAACAGGTTGGGAAAATTAAGTGGTGGGTCCAAAGTCCCCCAAGTCCTGTCAATGACAGAATTTGAGCTTAAGTTTCTTTGACTCAGGCTTCTTTCACTCTGGCCCAGTTCAGACCTGCCTAGAAATAGTCCATCATTCCCAAGAGAGAAGGTTACAAACAGCTCCATATTCCCAACCTTCACATGGGACTGAGCTCAAAGAAAGGACACAAACCCAGCTAGACTCCAGAAGTATCACTGTCAACTCTATGTACAAATGGAAAATAATGCATAGCTAAGCAGACTTACTCTAAGCAGAATTACTCTATGAGCAATGGGTATTTTGAGCCTTGTTCTTTATCAAGGTGGTACAGTGAGTAGAGCTCTGAGCCTGAAATCACAAGGACCTCAGTTCTAATTTGGTCTCGAATGCTTACTAGCTGTGTGACTCTAGGCAGGTCACTTAACCTTTGTCTGCCTCAGTGTCCTCAACTGCAAAAGGGGGATAACTGACCTCCCAACACTGTTGTGATAATCAATTGAGATAATAATTGTAAAGGACATGGTACCCACTAAGTGCTATATAAATGTTAGCTATTATGATCTTCAAACTATAGTATTTTTTTAAGTGTAGCTTTTTATTTTCCAAATACATGCAAAGACAGTTTTCAACATTCATCCTTGCAAACCTTGTATTCTATATTTTTCTCCTTTCCTTCCTCCATCCTCTTTCCCTAGATAGCAAGTAATCCAATATAGGTTAAACATATGCAATTCTTCTAAACATATTTCCACAATTATCATGCTTCACAAGGAAAATCAGATCAAAAAGGGGGAAAATGAGAAAGAAAAAAAAAAAACCAAGCAAGCAAACAACAACAAAAAAGTGAAAATACTATGTTGTGATCCAAATATAGCTCTCTTTCTGAATACAGAGGGCTTTATCACCAGTCTATTGGAATTGGCCTGAATCACCTCATTCTTGAAAAGAGCCTAGTCCATCACAGTTGATTATCACATAATCTTGATGTTGCTGTGTACAATGTTCTATTGGTTCTATTCATGTCACTTAGTATCAATTCATATAAGTCTGTCCAGGCCTTTCTGAAATCATCCTGCTGATCAATTCTTAGGACAATAATATTCCACAACAATCATATACCATAACTTATTCAGCCATTCCCCAACTGATGGTCATCCATTCAATTTCTAGTTCCTTGTCACTACAAAAAAACCCAAAAACCCTGCTACATACATTTTTGCACATGTGGGTTATTTTCCCTTTTTGATGATCTCTTTGGGATACAGACCCAGTAGAGGCACTGCTGGATCAAAGTATGCACAGTTTGATAGTCCTTTGGGCACAGTTCCACATTGCTCTCCAGAATAGTTGGATTACAAACTGTAATCTTAAGAGTAATAGTTTGCATCAGAGTTTGAAAGGAAAGTCTGGAGGAAGTCAACCCAGATCTGAAGTAGACATCTCTTCTACAAGATTCTGACAAAATGACCTCTAGAAATGGGGAACTTATTACTAATTCAAGGAGACCATTTTCTGGACAGCTATGATGAATGAATTCTCCCTCATCTGGCAGTGAATATCAGAGGCAGTGTGGTTGAGAAAAGAGAGGGCTGGCCTTAAAGTCACAAAGAACAGTTTCTTTTGCCTCTAATCTTTAGTAGCTGTGTCGCCATCAACAGACTGCTTGACCTCTCTATTTCAGGCAATTCTCTGAGAATTTAATGTAATCCATATTGATGGAGGGAGTTTTCATAGAAACACTGTAGTTCTTTGACCACTGACATATTAAGAGTGAAGTCTCTTTCCCTGTCATTTGTGTGCAGGGGTCCTTAATCTGCCTTTTGAGTTCCATCACTACAAATCTAGTCCTCCTTACCCATGAAACCTACATCCCAAGTTGCTACTTTTCCTCTTTATATGGCCTGCTTGGTTTCAAGTCTCCCCACCATAGTGGCTACTTTTCTATCAGTGTGCTCTGGCTTGTCAATAGTCTTCCTAAAATGTGGCAACTGGAACTGAATCTGACCCCTTTGATATGCTCTCACAGGCTAGAAACTCAGCTCAAAACCTCCTCATTCTAGGGACTAGAATGTGAATTGAGCTTGAGTTTGGGGGCTGCTAACATGCTGCTGCTGCAGCAGGGAATAATAGAAAACATTTTCTTCAACTCACAAGACCAAATATAAATCTTTGCCTTCCTCCTAACAGCTAAGTGATCTTAGGGAAGTCACATGACCTCTCTGAGTATCTGTAAAGTATAACTGTTTGTTATTGTTGTCAGTCATTTCAGTCAGGCCTAACTCTTCAGGCCCCACTTGGGATTTTCTTGGCAAAGTTACTAAAGTGGATTTCCATTTCCTTCTCTAGCTCATTTTACAGATGAGGAAACTAAGGCAAACAGGGTAAAGTAATTTGCCTAGGGTCACATAGCTAGGAATTTTCTGAGGCTGGATTTGAACTTAGGAAGATGAGTCTTTCTGACTACAGGCCTGACACTATTCATGCGCCTAAATCACTCATGGTTCTGTAATGAGGATCTCTAACCCATTTCAGCTCAAAATCTATGAACCAAAATAAAAAAGATGTGAAGTGGAATATACCATTGATTATGAATACATATTTGAGCTTTAAGTCAAACAAAATCTCTGGAGTATTTTTTCCCTATATAAATTGCTATCTAGTCACATTCTACCATCCTAAACCTGGGTAACTAAGTAGTTGAGTCTACCTGTTGGAATCCACATTTTCAAATCCATTCCTACTAACCATCATCTAGCTGTTTAGATGTGGCCATGGTACCAAGGCTGAATATTTTTAATATTGATATACTGATAACAAATACATATTACATATATAAGTATGATACATTTCCATTCAACACAGACTTGAGGGGCTTTTTGGTGATCCATGATTTTGTATTTTAATACTACAAAGGGGATTCTGGTTTATGAGCGAGAACAAGCACACAAAAGTACACATAGAGGGGAACATTCTCAGACACTAAAATTCTCAGGAATGGACTGGTGAGGAGGAAAAGCTAAAGTTTCACAACAAGACTTGGGATCTCTGCCCCATATCTGACTCACTGACCTTGTGTTTGCTTAATGAAAACATGAACCCTTAAATGTTCAGTATTTCCTTTTTGCACAGATACTAGTGAGTGTATGCCTTGATCTGTAATTTTCCCAAGAGTAGGGCCCAGGACCAAGTGGCTCTCATTATATTGCATCTAGCACAACTAAGCACATATTTACTGAAGATCTAGTTGGGATGACAAATAATGAGAACAGCCTACACATCTTACAAGGTAAGAATTAAAGAAGTGATAAACAGAGACTGAGGCAGATGGATATCAGAGAATACACATGTATGAACACACATCTAAGAACCAGGGAGCCAGATGGCAGGGATTGCTGAAAGGCAGAGTCTGTTCAGTAGGCACTCAGCGTCGGCTTGGTAGCTAATTTCCAGAACCAGGCCGATGACTTAAGAGTCAGGGAATAATTGTATTTTGAGGGTAGAGCTTATCCAGGAAACTGTTCTGTTATTCCTGGTGTGGAGAATCTCTAATCTTACCTTTTAGAATCTATGTCTTATTCCAACAGACTCAAGATGGAAAATGCCATCATATCCAATCAAAGAATTAGGACACTGAATGGTGATCAAAGCATGCTATTTTCACCATCTTTGTTGTTGTTTGTTTTTTCTTTCTCAACATGACTAACATGGAAACATATTTAAAATAACTGTACATGTTAATCTATATCAGATTGCCTGCTGTCTTTCCAAAAAACAATTTGGAACACAAACTCTTACAAAAATGAATGTTGAAAACTATCCTTACATGTAACTGGAAAAAATAAAATACTATTAAACAGAGAAGAAAAAAAGACCTCTTGTCTAGAAAAAAAAAGACCCCTTGTCTTACTTCCAGGTGGAACCTCCTTCCTGTAGTTTTCCTTGACCCCTACTCCACCAAGTTCTCTGGACTGTCTCCCTCTTCAATTTACCTTGAATTGTGCTTATATGTGTATTGTCCCTCAGTAGAACATAGTTCACTGAAGGTATTTATTTTTGTTTTTATATCCACCCCATGCTCATGGTAGGCATATAATAAGTAGATGTCTCTTTAACTGAACTAAGAAAGAAGATCCTTCCTTACTGTGGGACACCCAAGGTTAAAGTGGAAAGAAGATGGCTTCTCTACCCTATCAGTTTCCTGACTCCAGGGGACCAATGGAAGGAGAGAGAGGAACTGGCAGAACAGTGGGGCTCCCAGCTCCAACAAAGAAATTTTTTTTCCTCCCTCAAATAGTTTCAATAAATGATAAGAGATGCTAGCTGCGTAGAGTTTTAAGACTTACAAAGTGCTTTATTGACATAACTTCATTTAACAGAGAGCCTTCATCATCTCAACTTAAGAGAAAAGACCATGGGAAGGAAAGCTTGCCATGCTTTGCCCAAGGGAGCTTTCACTATGAGGAATAGAACATTTAGGAAATTTTGGTCTTGTAGCTGGAGAATTTCCTCTTAAAGCTTCTTAGTCACTTTCCCATTAGAGAGCATTAAAGGTGGGTAGACAGCTGATGAGCTGATAGAGCTGCCTCCATAGGGAAGTCCCTTTCTCTGTCCTTGTGCCTGAAAGGGTCAGTTCATGTAAACAGAGGCATTAAAGACAGAGAGGGGGCACACAGGCTCCCAGTAATAACTGAGAAAATCCCCATACTACCATTTATCCTGGCAAGTCACTCCACCACTACATACCTCAGTTTCTCTAGTTATAAAAAGAGGGGATTGGACTAGAAATAAATACCAAATTCCCAATGACCCAAATTAGTCAAAACTCTGAGTTTTCTTGTTGATTAGGGTTGGAATTATACTCCCTCTGCCAAAAGATGAGAACAAACCTATTCCCTGAATTCTTCTGCAGATGGACTTATGTCTGGTGCAGAGAGAGAGGGGTACATAAAACAGTCCCCAATGAGTACAAAATATTACATATATCACTAGCTATAGTTGCTGCCTTGGTTTTGATAAATTGTTTTCCTTTATTTCAAGGAAAGGCTTCTTGGTTGTGGGTAGGGGTAGGAATTTATTCAGAAATGACTATGATGTAAAAAAGAAAAGTCAACAATAAAACATTAATAAAAAAACCAATCAAATCAACAGTTGCACGATCCCTTCCCTTAAGGTGCTTAGAACCCAGCAGAAGAGATGATGTGTATATAAATTGAAATGCTACAAAATATCATAGAATAAATTAAAAAGGTACAAACTAAGTGCTTTGAGAATTCGGAGGAGAAATAAGATCACTGCTGGCTGGGAGCCATAAAGGAAAGTTTCATAGAGGAGGTGACGTTTAAGCTGAGCTTTGAGAACTGGAGAGGATTTCAAAAGGCAGAGATGAGGAAAAGTGGGAGCAAAGACATAGAAGCAATGATTGTAACAACTAGCCTTTATGTGGCTAGCACTATGTGCTGAGCACTGTGCTAAGTGCTTTATAATCATTATCTATTTGAATCTCACAATGAGTGAGGTGCTATTATTGCC
The DNA here is from genome assembly GCA_023553655.1 of Myrmecobius fasciatus. NCBI lineage: Eukaryota > Metazoa > Chordata > Mammalia > Dasyuromorphia > Myrmecobiidae > Myrmecobius > Myrmecobius fasciatus. Next base: position 27,766 of record JAJPUD010015070.1, read on the forward strand.
CTCCTCTCATAGATGAGGGCTCAGTGCACGGCCCAGGGTCACACAGCTACAAAATGTTCAAGGCCACACTGGCACTGGCCCTGTGGGCCTCCAGGTCCGTGCTCCATCCCCTGCACCCCCAGTGTGTTTGAAGAATGGTTCAGCATCACTGGAGTGTGAAGTCCGCATTGTGAGGGGATGGGGCAGCAGGAGTCAGTCCTGGGCAGCTGGGGCTTGGCATCTTCCCCAGGCACAAACAGGCTGGGGCATTGGGGACAGGGGAGCAGTCTGTCTCAGAAGAGCCAAGCTCGGCGAGGAGACGTTAATGGCCAGGCCCCTCGTGCCTCTAGCATCCGGAGCCTTGTGCAGTGGGGGCCCCTGTCCTTGGCCAGGGCAGCACCCTGGCTGGGACACCAGGGGGTCACCAGGAAGGCCTGGGCAAGCTGAACAAGACGGAAAACCAACTTCTTAGAAATGCAAAAAAGGAGGTTCTGGATGCCCCGGCCAGCTGCCCTCAGGCTTTCCCAGGGACTGCAGAAGGGCCGAAATCTTGATGGAGAAAGTAATATGACACAATAGCAACTATTTTTCTAACAAGGCTCTTTGCTAACGAGGCGCACACTTGTCTTGGCAAATCTCCTTCCTAAATATTATAATTGGCGCTGCCATGCAATCGTACAACAGCATCTGTGTTATGCCTCTAATCTACTATTTATAGATTGTCACTACATTCAAGGGCTGGAGTGCTTTAGCCCAGGTTCCTGGCTTAGATCCTGCCATCCAGGGTAGGATAAACTTTATGCTAGGGCCAAAAGATTTCAAGCTCTCCCATGGATAAGGTGGCAGACTCCATTATTTGTCGGAGACTTAACAGGCATCTTTAATGAGCATATCTTTTCTGACTTTCCTTTCCCAGGGAAGAGAAGAGATGAACCAGGTCGGGTAAGAGAGATCAAAAAGCTTTAAGGAAGAAGGACATTTGTTGCCAGACAGAGTACTTTCAAAAGGAAGAAGAAATTGCTGAAACTGCCCAGAATGGTCATACTTTTTTAGGAAAAAACAAGAGATTTGGTGAAGGAACTAGATTTTCTCCAAGGAAAGCTAACTCATTTTGGGCCTTGAAAGTAAGGGCAATTCACACGGAATTAAAAAGCCATGTTGAAAAGGTCAGTGGTTCATATTAGGGCTCCTGTTTTGAAAAGGAAGTCAACATTGGTTTTTAAGCAGAGTCCACTGAAGTTAAGAGAATTTTTTCCCCCTACTTCTTTCACTTTGAGAGCTTTCTGATGACAGGACCTAGCCCCAGAAAGTATGAGGTCTATCCAGATCTATCACTTACTACAGTTTGAAACTAGAAAAGTCATTTACTTTTTGATAATTTCAGTTTTCTTGTCTGCATCAACAGGATGGTAATCCCTGCCTGACTCTGAGGGTTGCTGAGACAATCAAATCCTATAGTATCTCTGAAAATGCTTTTGGAATGATAAAACCTTACTGATGATTAAGTTATTGGTCATCATTCTGATCATATCCACAAATATCATCTACAAGAAATAGCATTCCAAGAGTTAATCAAAGAAGCTCCTCCTCAGGGAGAGACACTGCTTACCTTCTTCTGGCCAGGCTTGGGCATTGCTTGAATAAATATATGCTTTTTCTCCTCCTGTCAAGTGGGTACCCAAGAAAGACTCATTCTTCTAAAATTTAAAAAAAAGAAAAGAAATACCACTCAGGAGAATTACAGTTAAAAACGCCACTTGAGTTATATTTCCCTAGATGACTTCCACTTCTGGCAGACTGTAAGGGGTCGCAAGGTCACTTCCTCCATTCCAACACCCCAATGCTACCCTCACTTATACTCAGAAGCCACCGCAGACACTACAGGGCAGAAGGGCAGGGCAAGCCACGCCTGCTCAAACTAGGGAGCCACCATCTTCTGGGAGGGCTGATCCCACAGGGACCAACTGTCAATCCCCATTGTGCTCAGGAGGAAGTGGGATGGGCCTCAGATTTCTAGGCTATACTTCAGTCTGAGGAATGGTGCTGAAAGGCCTTTGAGGGCCTTAGGGATAGGGAAGATCAGGAGGGGGTAGGAGGTAACTGACCACAGGAGGCAGACAGAAGGAAGGGATGGAAGGCATAGAAGCAGCCATCCGGCGGGGATGTCCTTAGAGGACCTGAGTCCTCCTAAATTTTCCAAAAGGCCCCAATGGAATAGCTATTAAAATATGACCAAGTGACACGAGCAAAGAATTATTTAGACAGAAGCAGGAGGTGCTTTGGAGCCTTGAATGAAAAATAAGAATCCTGCAAAATGTTCATTCCATATTCCAGGGCAAGACCAAGGATTAAAGGACAAAGGAAATCCAACCCCAGTACCCCCACGTCTGTCTGCACCCCCTGCCCAGACAGGAAATTATTCCTAGGGTCACTCACTCAGCACACTTGGCCTCAATTGCCCTTGGTGCCAGGGCTCTGAGCTTCAAACAAGGTCAGACTGCCCATGGTGTCTGGGTGACAGTGAAAGAATAATATATGTGTTGCCATTATTAAAGGGCATCAAACCCTTATGTATACCAATTAATGAATACACTCTCATTTGAGACCCCAAAGCCTGGAGACGATGGTATTGCCTTTTTATTTGTTTTATTTATGAAAAAGGAGAAGAGAAGGCAGCTGGGTTTTCTGGTTGTAAAAACCATATATTTTTGATTGACTTGTAGAAGCCTGATGCTGCTCAGCTCCCAGATCCTTCAACTACTTGCTTGGGCCAGTTTTCACTATGCCCTCTGAGAACAAGAACTTCAGAAGCAGAAAGGATTCCCATTGTTCTCCTACCATTAATGATTATTTCTGGACCTCCCTGGAAGAGGAAAAGGGCATATGAGTGAACTAAAGGCAAGAAGTTACTTTCTGGCTGCTCTCATTCTGCCTGCACAAGTGAATAATTTAGAAATTTTGCAGATTTAATCATTTTTATATTGGGATCAATTATTGGAATTTTCCTTTGACCAGCAGCTGTTTTGGAGTCTTGTGTTATTTAGAATATAAACATTACTCACCTTCACCAAGAGCTGGGCTTTCTCTGATAATTTCACTTCAATATCTTCCACCTGTTCCAAAATAATGCCAACTTTGATATTTAATATTTCACAACTAGACTTGTAAGAATGTCCACCTGCCTTGAGAACAGAGTTTCTTAAACTGAGTTCCATGAATTTGTTTTATAAATATTTTGATAGCTGTATGCCAGTATAACCAGTTTCCTTTGTAATCTTATTTTATTTTATGTATTTAAGAACATTTTCTAAAGAAGGGTTCATAGTTTTCACCAGATTGTCCAAACGGTTTATAACATGAAAAGAACTCCTGCATCAGAACAATGTTTCTTGGAACATTCTGAAACCAGGGCTTGGGAGCCCCTCTTCCACCAAGTTCCCTGGGCACCCATAACTGAATGAAGGTAATGCAGTTCTTTAAACTGGAACTTTTAAATCAAAATGAGGTGCTCAAAAAGGAAATTTTCTAAGAGGATGCTTAGTCTTAACAAGAAGAGAAATACTTAAAAACCAAAATATCTTTAGAAGGTCTATGAGAAACTTATTTAGAAATTTCAGAGTTTTTTCTTCTTATTCAATCCTGTAATTCTTTAAACATGTTAAATGTCATGAATACTACTACTTGTTGGTCCTATCAGGTGAGGACCATGGAAATAGATAGAGAAACTGGCTCTGGAATATACGACCTTCTTATTACATTTTCATGAATCTAAGCTACTCAAATTTTATCCCAGTTCTCATTGGGACGTGTCTTACACAGTTTTTTCTTAATGTGTATCTCTGTAGAAACACGGCACATGCCAAATAAATTCGCTCTGGATTTTAGAATCAACACATTAGTGACCCAAGGACCCCTTTCTCAGAAAATGTTCTTAAATGATTAAAATGAAATACATTAAGATTACAAAGAAATAGTAAAATTCTACTGAGATAGTTATAAAAATATTTTCCAAAAACAAGTTCATGAATCCCAGAATAAAAATCTCTAGATTTTAAGGAGACACACAGACACACAGAAGACAAATGGGTATATTACACTGTTCTGAAGTTAAAAGGGACCTGGAGAATATAGAGCGAGGGGGTTCAAGAAGAAAACATTTAAGCAAGCACAAGAAAATAGAAATATGGACAAAAAATAAAAAACTGGGAAAAATCAGCACTAGGGAGAGGAATAAGTGGCCACGGCAAAGAAAGAAGGAATTCATTAATTTTTTTTCTCCCTCCCCCACCCCATTTTTTTTTGGTGAGGCAATTGTGGTTAAGTGACTTGCCCAGGGTCATAAAGCTAGGACATATTAAGTGTCTGAGATCATATTTGGAGACAGGGCCTCCTGACTCCAGGGTTGGTGCTCTATCCACTGTGCCATCTAGCTACCCCAATTCATTTAATTTAAAGGTTTAAATTTAAACTATGCTAATATGTTAATATTCTATGCTGATAATTAATCTGTATTTCTTGAAAAATATTAACTAGTTCAGGCTTTCTTTAAATTTCAGCCCAATCTTCCTCCATTTGGTTTAAATGAGGTCAAAGGATGATGGATTTAAAGCTCTCTGGAACTCTCTTAGAGCACTCTCCTTAGTGATTAAAAGGAACTTCCTAATTTTGCAGAAAAGGGCCACAAAGGTAAAATGTTTCCCCCAAGCTCAGAGCTGGGATTTTTATTCCATTCCTCAGACTTCCTGACCCCTAGCTCTCTCATACTGCCTGTTAACAGCCTCTCTGCTCCTCTCTGACTGCCCCAAGTGCCCCTGTTGCTCTCTGTGTCTCCCCCAGGCTCTCCCTTTTAAGTCTTCGTCCTTAGAGATTTGTTAGGGCAGGTGCTATTTTCTCTAATTTGCAGATCTGGAGGATCTCACTGTGCCTGGTCAGGTCAGGGTCTGTCCAGTTGTGCCTTGGGCATCAGACTCCCTGCTGGCCATGAGCCTTTCTGGGGCCTTGGGCCAGCTGTGTGTCCCATGTCCTGGGAAGCACGCTTCTTTCCAGAGGGACCTCTCTCTGTACACTCAGCTCTGACACTCAGAGCATCCACTCTCTTTGGTCCCACAATGTGTGCCATCAGGACTTTGGGAGGGGGGAGGGCAGGCCAGGTCGCCACCCAATGCCTCTCAGCTTCTAAATTCATTCCTGATTCCGTAAGCGGAAAGAAGCAAACACCTAAGTCCAGCAGAACTCCTCGGGCGCTTTCAAGTCATGAACCAAATGATGCATGACTGTCACCATCTGCGAATGTACCCACCGCGGAGCCAGGCTGTAAACTTGTCGTGTCAGGGAAGTCTGCCATGATCACAGCTGGTGTAGCATTTGCAATCAGGCATGGGGGAAACCGTATCGAAGAGGAACCCAACAACAAGGTATAATTTGGTTTCTAGACTCTCTTCCCAATCCTATCTCCACTCTTGTTTAAAATCACAGGGTACAACAAGGGAGGAGATAAATGTGAAGTCCTGAAGCCCCTGACCACCGGTGCCCTCCACAGGAGATTTTTAAACATCTTTAAAGGCAAGATGCATATATTTGCTAGATGGAGATGGAACACTGCCCTAAAACAAGAGAATGACTTCTCAAGATCCTCATTATTTTGAAAACCTCCATAATTCTTTTTATCAGAAGTCATAAAATATGAAAACAATCACTTTAAGAGTTCTTTCATGGCAAAAGTAAGATCAAAATGTGTTCAATGTTAAGAATTTAAATTAGAAGGGTCTGACTTTATAACTGTAGCAGTGATACAGGATATCTTGAGCTCCAATCACTTAAAACTTCCTAAGACTTTTGAGATGTTAAAATAACATAAAACCTAGAATTTTAAATGCAGCACCATGCTTGAATCAATTTCAAAAAATATGTATCATCTTTCAAATAGAATAACAGCATCAAGAGCTGGGAGGGGTTTGGGAATTACTTAGATCAACTCTGTCATTTGAGCAAACTAAGACTGTGAGAGGAAAGGGATGTCCGGAAGGTCCCATCCACAATAGGCAGTGGTCATTGCCAAACCTCAGGTTCTTGTCATCATGACACAGCATCTGAGTCAGGAGAAGGGGTGACGCTCTAATGCATACTCCACTATGGTGGAGCAGGTGGGCTGCCAGTTGCCAATAAGTGGCGGCTTTATACATTATATACATGCTTAATACATTCATTTCCAGTTTAGATAATCCTTAATTTAAGTGATACTGACCAGCCAAGAGCAGAATCTCCGGATGGACCCAGTCAGAATCATGTAGCTGGTTTCTCTAGTAACACTGCCATCTGTGGGGAGACCGATGAAGTTTAAGTAACTCAATACTGCAATCCCCAGGCCCAGGCCCCCCCATTCCTCCATCCTCCTTGAGTTACTCAGGATCATAAAGATCTTCTCCTCTCACCCTCAAGAGCACAAGCATATTGGTGACCTTTAAAAATAAAAAGTTCCCCCAACCTGGGGGTTTCATGCTGGGTGATCAGACTGGTTTTATTTGTTTGTTTTTGTTTTTGTTTTTGTTTTTTTTTTTTTTTTTTTTACCACAAATGGAAGCATATGGATTAATGAGCAAAGATTGGGAGTTAGTCATTCTTTTTTTCTTTTTTATTTTTTTGCTGAGGCAATTGGAGTTGGGTGATTTGCCCAGGGTCACACAGCCAGGAAGTGTTAAGTGTCTGAGGTCAAATTTGAACTCAAGTTTTCCTGACTTCAGGGCTGATACTCTATCCACTTTGCCACCTAGCTGCCCCTAATCCTTATTTTCAAATAAAGTTTTACTGGTCCTTTGTCAATTGATGTTGAGTTTCAGCAACATGCCCTTCTCATTACAGAGTAAGGTTGAATAAAAATAGCCAACGAGATGGCCCTGTCTTGAAATGTCTACTTCATTCCACACTTGCAGTTCTAGCAATACTTTTCATCAGACTTTTATGAAACACTTACCTTTTCCTTTAATAAGGATCTGAGATGTCAAAAATGATTCTGAGAAGACTATAGATCCCAAGCATTCTTTTTTTCTCTTCAGCTCAGGGATATCATATATAATCATGGAGGCCTACAATGAATGATAAATCCATTACTGCTAAAGAAGTAATTTAAAATCTGTAAGAAGAGACTAGTCCTGTGAGATAAATAGTGCAAATATTTTCCCCTTTTTACAGAAAGTAAAGCCAGAGGGGCTAAGTGAAATGCCTTTGATCACAGTTATACAATTTTAAAGAACCAGACTCAAATTCAGCCCCCACCCCCCAACTTTTAAGAACTTTATTTGAATGAAAATAAACAGGAAGGGTAGGAAAGAAAAAATCTCACAGAGTGAAGACTTTTTTACATGGCAATTAATACGGTAATTTTCTGGCTGCCTATCCTTATATTATCCCTACTTATATACTAGACATTCAGAGATTTTACTTTAAGATGCATGGCAAATATTCAGATCATTACATTATCCTTGTCTCCCCTAACCTGCTCCCCTCTTCTCCTATGGCACCACCATTCCCATAGTCTCTCATGGTATCAATATTGGGATTGTCTTTAACTCTTCCTTTTCCCTTCCCTCTCATATCAAATCAGCTTATAGGATACTACCGATTCTACTTCTGCAATGTCTTTTGCATCTATCCCCTTTCTTTTTAAACACTCCTAGTCCAGGCATTCATTACCACACACCTGTACAACTGCAATAACTTCCCAGCATGTCTGCCCTATTTCTAGTCTTTGTCACTTCTAATTCATCTTTCATGGAGCTGCTGGATTTATCTTCTTCATGTGTAGATCCCAGTATGTCCCTATTCTGCTCAGGAGCCTTCACAACAGCTGCCTGTTTGTTCAACTAAACAAAGACCAAACTTCTTAGCCTGGAATTCCTAGACCTTCACAGTTTGGTGCCACATAACATTTTTAGCCTTTGCTCCCATCCATGTGTATCATGTTTCTGCCAAATGGTCTTAGTTGCTGTTACCTGTACCACTGTTGATTCCTATACCTGGAATATTCTCTTTTTCATCTCCGTTTTTTCTTTTTTAGAATTCTACCCAGCTTTTAAGGTCCAGTCCCCATGTCACCATCTCAATAAAACCTCTTCCTTGATCTTCCCATCTAATAATGATTCTTCCCCCCCCCCCCCAATGCTCTCAGATTTGGTAGAGAACTTGGCCTGTACGAATGTATCTAAATGTATTGCCTGCAAGTGCATGGCATTTTGTATGACAATAATTTGCATATGTGCTATGATTAGACTGAGACAGAAATACAAGGCAGGGGAGGTAAGTAGTTTATCCAGATTTTGCAGATCTCTTGTTAAATAGCAGTGGGGCTCAACACACAATATGCTCAGAAAATGTTTGCTCAAGTTAAACTCAGAAGGTTGGGGAGATTTAAAATAAAATCAGGGCAACCCAGAGGCAGTCAGTTCCCCAATGTCTAGAAAAAAAGAGCTAATTTATTAGTTGAAAACAAAGAAAAAGAATAGAACAATGTAGTGGAGAATTCTGGCAGGAGAAGAGAGGCAAAATAACCTGTGACTGAGCCGTATGTGGACATGGAAATCTGATAATAAGGAATGAGATAATTGGCTAGTGCCTCTCCCTTAACTGCCACACCCTTCCTCTCAAAAAAAAAAAAAAAATACAAAAAACAAACAAACCAAAAAAAAAAAAAAAAACAAAACCCTAAACCCTAGAAATGGGTTTAAAACAAACCAAAACCAAAAACAAAAACAAAAAACAAAAAATCCCACCTCACCAGGAATGGCAATTTCCAGTCTGATTAGCCTTGAAGCTAATGGAAATTAGAGTTACGTTTACAGCTTGAAATCCCTAAATGTCTTCCATGGGGCCTTCCAGTTTGAAGAGGGAAGGGGAGTGACCTCCAAAGGAACCACTAATTTCTTTTAAACTATACATCTCTTCAACCAAGTGTAGACTGGCTGAAAGCAAGAAATAATGGTCCATTCTTTAACTTCTCACTGGAATGTACAACAACCTGGTAAGCAAATGTGTATACTTTAATTAAATCTTTGTTTAAGGATTGAAAGCAACAGGGTGATGAGATTTATCTGCAATTCATTTTAAAGAACCAAAAGTATTTGACAAGGCCTACATCACCACTGGATCGTATGTTCCACAAGGATGCTCTTGATAGCAATACAAACTACCACCCTCCTGCTTTCCACATCAGCGAGCCCAAATGACAGAACTTCAGAGTTCAGAGAGACCAAAGAGGCAATCTAACCCAACTCATACATGTCTGTCAATCTTCTCAACATTTCTAACCCATCATCATCCAATCTTCAAGACTTCTAGTAAGGGGGAACCCATGATTCCCCAAGCAATTCATTCCTCTTTGGAATGCTCATAACTGTTAGGAAGTTCTTTCTGACATCCAGTTTAAATCTGTCTCCCTACAACTTCCCCTCCACTGCTCCTCATTCAATCTCTCTTCCACGTGATGTCCCTCAGATGCCTCATAGCATCTCTCCTCTTCCCTTCCATGTCTTCAGTTCTTCAGGCTTTTATGCCATAAACTTGGAACCATTCACTACCCTGGTCCTTCTCTGTCAAAATCCTTCCCAAATTGTGATTATTGAAATCAAAAACGATATTCCAGATGGGGTCTTAACAAGATAATGTGACAGTCAGACCGATCGTTTGAGTTTGTAGTCTTCTATAAACCTCACATCTTTTTTCAGATGAACTGTTATCAAGCTACCTAGGAAAGTTCAATCAAAAGAAATCAATGAAGGCTAAAGTAGTTAGAGAAGGCTTCCTGGAGGAAATGGTACTCCTTGAGCTGGGCCAGGAAGAATGACTTGAAATGAGAAAAGAAGAATGTGGTAGAAGAACCAAAATAGTTTTTTTTCTTATCTTCTTTTTTATTTGCTACTACTCAGTAGGTATATTGACCAAGGAGTCTGGGGATTGGATTATTTAAACTTCTAAGAGCACACCAACATCTAGGATTACCCAGTTTTCAATTATAAGACCAAAGGAAATAAGATTGAGGTGGTTTCAAAGGAATAGAAAACACCAACCACTTAAAGACTCAGAAGCAATATAGGATATATTACTGGTATCAAACATGTATTTGCTATATCTTCCTAGATCCTTTGACTTATATAAGCACGTGGCCTTTTAAAAAAATCACACCACAGACATGCCATTTGCCAGTCAACTGAAGTGCTCAGGATGTTCATTCAGCTTTGAGAAGACAAAGGTTGGATGAGTGTGAAAGCTGTCTTTGGATAGTCACAGAACCAGGATTAGACTTGTTCTACTCAATCTCTGAAGACAGAACTAGAAAGCACAGGAGGAAGTTGTGGAAAGGAAGATTTTGGTTCAATTTAAAGAAAAATTTCTTAATAGTTCTACCAGTCCCAAAGTGAAATAAGCTATGTTCTTAAGGGGATCCTCACCACTTTTCAGCAGAGGCCAATAGCCCATATTGCATGAATGAGATGACCTCCAAGATTCTTTTTGACTCAGATTCTGTGCAGTGTTTTGACTTCTTTTTTTTCCTCCACTAGTGGGGATGGCTTTGCACTGAATAATTTATACTTCCTTACTTGCTTTCTTTATATACAAGGGCATAGATTTGGACAATCATCAACTACAGTTAGTTAGAGTTCACTCTTTGGTCATGAAATAATTGATTTAACTCAGCCCACGAGTCCTTTATTTTGGCCCAGTAGACACAATTTTCTAAAACACTGAATTAACCATCCCTAGCCATAGGTATAATAGTTGTTAAGAACATGCAAGAGGATCTCAAACTTCATAAGGAAAAGAATTGATTATGTGGAAGGAAGGCTTAAGCTCAATGTTTTTCCAGGAGAGGAGAGCCAGCCTTGATTTTTCCTGTTTCAGGAATTTCTCACCTCCCATTACCATCTTAATGTGTCTGAGCAACCCATTACTAATGATTCATCATAATTCTCACAGAAAAAGAGCTAGCAAAAAGATTACATATCTAAAAAGTCCCTGAGACTAAAATTTCTGGCTATATCAATCCCTATAAAGTTTTCAGCCCCAAATCTCTAA
>JAJPUD010015071.1:0-14920 GCA_023553655.1 Myrmecobius fasciatus
AAAAATTAAAAAAAAAAAGAAAAATCATTTTGACAACTATGTGAAAGACAGACAGCTGTAAGACTATTCTTGCAGAAGGGAGACTAATTAAATTACTGTAATAATGTACATGAGAGTTAATGTAGGCCTAAACTAAGATAGTAACTGCATAGAGATAGAAATGGATAGTTTTGTTTTTTTTATAGATATGGGGGTGCAGAAAAGTAAAAGTGAAGGATAATGCTGATACCAAAAAATATAGCAAAAAATATTTAGTACATTGTTGGGAAAGGATATGAGGTTAGCATTCCATGATTTGCTCTTAATGAGGTATTTTCCTTTGTCATTAACAATCTCGTTTAGTCTACCATTACTTATAATCTAGCAGAGTAACTAGCATAGTAGAATAATGACAATAACACAGTATATATAAAAATTCATTAAGGCATTGAACAAATTTCTTAGTATGTCCTCTTAGGATATGTCTCTGTCTAGAGATATAAATTTCTTGACAATATACTTAGAAGGATTTAAAACACATTAACTGATAGCCTCACGACCAGTAGATCATCCTGAAAATAGACAGAAGGCTCTCACAAACTTCTCCAGTATTGTCCTTGGTTTTATTCAAGAAACAACAGTCAAAATACAAATCAAATTATTAAATAAATGCAGATTTGAGGGGATAGACTAAAACAGTTATAGGAATGTAAAGAAAAGGTTAAAGTAATCATGGAAAGGTGTGATAAATATTTTATTGTGAAGACAATTTGAAAGAATTTGTAAAGAAAAGATACTATTACTTCAGTGTGAGTATCTTAAAAGCTAAAATATTAAATAATAGTATTGAAAAAAATAATTTTTAATATCTTTTTTGCTTTTGTCATTATATTTATTATGATTTAATAATACAAGAGGATAATACATGTCATAAAATGTTAAATAAAAAGTCAAGAATTATAGGAGATTAGAGGAGCATGCAATCACTCATTGCTCAGAAAATCTGATTCAATTCACCAAACATTTATTAAGTGGTTATTATAAGCAGACTGATCCAGCAAAGTTTAGATAAGCTATGCTCCTTTTTAGATTTTCTAGTTTAATGAGAATGTGTCACACAAATGATCAAAAAAACAAAAGAATAAATTTGATATGTTATATTTTATGTGAAGCCCTACAGGAGAATATTGGCAACTGCAGAAAATGAAAAAAAAGACCAAGAAATCTGTATTACAAAAGGAAAAGACTTAGAGGGTTTGAGTAAAAAACTTGACCATAAAGTTGTTGAGACAAATGGATTGAAATCGGGGGTAGCTATCAAGTTGTTAATAGGTTTTGCAAGGTTGTGAAACAATTACAAAAAACTAAGAATCTATTTTATCATAGACCACAGGAATTTGCAGTGTTTGTTTTGCCTCAACTAACTAGCAGTCCATGTACCTAATGCATGTGGGTGTTTTTCCTAGCAAAGAAGAGAAAAGAGCTTAAGGAGTGATCTGCTCCATTCCAAGTTACAAAAGGAAATCCTAAATAAAATGGAATTAGGAATGCAATGACTCATTTATGGTAAAGGAATCTGAAGCAGAAGGGAGAAAACAGATATTAGGGGATAATAGATTACAAAAAGGAGAAAATGAAAGACTACAGAGGAAGCTAAAAACAAAATGAAAGTAACTATATATATATATATATATATATATATATATATATATATATATAATCAATCTATCTATGTATGTATGTATCTATCTATAACTATATATCAAGATAAGGACTAACTGCATATTCTGAGAAGGAAATAGTTCCATAACTTCTAAGGAACCAGAAAGTGGATAAATAGATATTGCCTAAAGAGAGAGAGATCTCCATCCACTAAGAATCAGAGGAAGAAGGGAAGAATAGGGATATGAGGAGACTTCCTGATTAGGGACACAGACATTTTTTAGCCTGCTAAAAGCAAAAAAAACTTCTGTCTTCCCAGTGAATTATACAAAGATTTGCTTAGAGAGTTACTATCTGGCAGAATTGACATTTTGGTGATGAGTTGTTAAAATTAACTACCACTACTCAACTTTAGTAATTCAATTGGTCTTAAATGATATTGCCAATGTTTCCATAAATAATATTTCTTAAAATTAAGAAACACTGGGCCAGAAATTAAAGAATAAAGGGACCCAGGATGGAATGAGAGATGTTTAACTCATTATTACTCATTCAAGGCAAAGATGAAAAGAGAAATTAAACTGCTTTTTGAATGTAACTGCTGGTTAAGAAAGGCAAAACTTGAGATTTGGATTTCTGAACATCTACTTAAAATCTATGAGTGAATGCTACTGAATAAGGAAAGAGTACTCCTCACAAACACTATTAAGAATATATTTATGCTGGGCCAAGATGGCGAACTGCGGACAGCTTTCTCTGTGAACTCCTGGGACATTCCCTCAAACCCAGACAAAGTAAGCCTTCCAACTGGTTTCTGAGTGAGGGCCCCGCCAAGCATTTGGACTACAACGCACTTCTATCAAAGATCTACCCTGAAAGAACTCCGGAGAAGGTTAGCCTCAGGGGAAATCGGCCGCTGGTCGCAATCAGACTCCAGCCGGGGCTGAAGTCAGGGCTGGGATAGAGGGGCGGATTTTGGGCACCCAGGAAGCCCCTGGGAGACGCCTGGGCCACTTTGCTCTGCTTGCGGGCAGGTGCTTTGGCAGATCTGCCTTTGGTAAAGGGTGGATCGAGAGCAGCTGAAAACGTGGTCCTAGTGCAAACCTAGCCCGACCAGCCTCAGACCGCAAGTCAACTCGGCAAACTGCCCCAGGGCAAATACAAATTGTTGCAGTTTTCTCTGGTTTCGACCAATATACCAACTTTAAATCATGAGCAAGAAGCAGAAGAGAGCTCTCACCATAGAAAGCTTTTACGGAGAAAAAATAGAACAGTCCCCAGATCCTGACATTATGAAAACAATCCCAGATGAAGCCACAAAGGCAGACTTAAGTTGCCGAGTTGACTTCCCCTGAGGCTAACCTTCTCCGGAGTTCTTTCAAGGTAGATTGTTGATAGAAGTGCGTTGTAGTCCAAATGTTTGGTGGAGCCTTCACTCATAAACCAGTTCGAAGGCTCACTTTGTCTGGGTTTGAGGGAAGGTCCCAAAGGAGTTCACAGAGAAAGCTGTCTGCAGTTCGCCATCTTGGCTCTGCCCCCCGAAATGGATATTTTCTCATTGTTTAGATCTGACTTTATTTGTCTGAAAAGTGTTTTGTAATTGTAATTGTGTAATTGTTGTGGCAAGTAGGGTCCCAGGGATTTTATTTTGTTTATAGTAATTTTAAATAGAATTTTTCTTTTTATCTCTTGCTGAGAGTGTGAATGTGATATTGAAGATTTTTCAGAATCACTAAAATAAATGTATTCAAACCGTAGGCCAGTTTCATTTACCAAAAATCATCTAACCTATGAGAAGTAGGAACTGCAGTGAATCCTTCTCCCCTGAGTGCTTTTGTACGATTTTGCCACATCAGTAAGGATTATGCCAAATAAGATTATGAGTGCTTTTAAGAGATTCTATGGATTGATTTTTGCTTCATTATTTTTTGTATCTGGAGTAGTTTAGATTGTGAGATTGCTATGGGTCACTGGGATTGGAGGCCAGTGTGGTCAGTTGGGGATTTCCAAGTTAGAGATCCATAACTTGGTTTCTTTCTTGTGTAACTTGCCTCTCCTTGCCTGATTGCTTGTGAAGAGAGAGATGACCTTTCTTTTAGGATTATAATAAAATTCCGTTCTGCTTTCACCTTGAGAAATCTCCTTGATTATTTCAGTCAGTGGTCTTTATCCCACACAAAGGGTAAGGCTGAGATTCCTCACTAATAAAGTTTTGCTATATAGTTCTTCCTGTAAGTGGCTTAAAATCTTCTCTAGGAATTTGGCTGCTAAAGCACTTGGTGCATATCCATTTAGTGTCATTACTATTTCATTGTTTATAGTACCCTTTGTCAAGATTTACTTTATTATGTTTTAATAACTTTTATTTTTTACTTTTGCTTTATCTGAAATCAGAATTGCTATCAGCTTTTTATTTTTTTTTTACTTCAACTGAAGCATAAGAAATTCTGTTTCTGTCTTTTACCTTTACTCTGTATATGTCTCTTGGTGTCAAATGTGTTTCTGGCAAACAATATATTGTAGGATTTTGTTTTTTAATCCACTCTGCTATTTGCTTCTGTTTTATCAGAGTGTTCATCTCATTCACATTCCTAATTACGATTAACAGCTCTGTATTTTCCTCCATCCTATTTTCTCCCCTGCATATACTTTTGTTCTCTCTTTTTACCCTGTCCTTAACTGTATTTTGGGTTTTTTGTTTTTTTTTTTTTGGTTTGTTTGTTTTTTGCTTTTTCCTGAGGCAATTAGGGTTAAGTGACTTGCCCGGGATCACACAGCTAGGGAATGTTAAGTGTCTGACACCATATTTGAACTCAGGTCCTCCTGACTTCAGGGCTAGTACTCTATCCACTGTGTCACCTAGCTGTCCCTGTTTTGTTGTTGTTGTTGGTATTGTTGTTTGTTTGTTTGCTGAATGCGTTCCACTCACTACTTTATTTCCTATTACCTCTCCCTCCTTCTCCTAGTAGTGTTTTTTTAACCCACTCTATTGACTACCTTACCTTCTGTCATCCCTTCCCCCCTTCTCTTACCTTCTGTTTTCCCTTCTATAGTGCCTCTCCCTTTTCTTTCCTTTTTCTCCTCCTACATTTTTATAGAGTTGCATAGATTTTTATATCTAACTTAATGATTGTTATTCCCTCTTAGAGTCTTTTATATCTAACTTAATGATTAAGTTATTACCTCTTAGAGTCTTTTATATAAAAATTAATGATTAAATTATTCTGTATTAGAGTCAAAACTGATGAGATTAAGCTTCAGACAATGCTCATTCCCATCCCTTCTTTCCCTGATTGTAAAAAGAGATTTAACATCTCTTCATGTGATCTAATTGTGTTATTATATCTGCCCTTTTCTCTTTTTCTATTACAGAGCTTTTTCCACCACTTAATTTCTTTTTCTTTGATGTTGTTACATCAGAGGTCAATCACAACTACGCCCTCTTGTCCATGCACCCCTCTGTCTGTCCCAATGAAAGATAACAGTTTTCAATAGTTACAGAAATTGTTTTCCTATCTATGGATATAAACAGTTTAACCATTAAATAATACATGTTTTTGCCCTGTTTATCTTTCTAAGCTTCTCTAGATTCATGTGTTTCTACATTATATTTTCTGTTTAATTCTGTTTTTTTCAATAGAAATAATTAAATTCACTGAAGATTCATCTCCTCCCATGAGTCTCACTGCATAGTTATTTTTTGGTTGTAAACTTAGGTCCTTTACCTTCTGGAATATGGTATTCCTGACCCTTTGATCCTTTATTGTAGAAGTTAGCATTAGCATATTCTGGGCAATCCTGATACTTGCTCTTTGATATCTAAATTGCTTTTGTCTGTTAGCTGGCAGTATTTTTCCTTGATATTGTACTTCTACAGTTTTGCAATGATGTTCCTTGGGATTTTCCTTGTGGGATCTCTTTCCAAAGGTGACCAATGGATTCTTTCAATGATTATTTCCCCCTCTGTTTCTAGAATACTGAGGCAGTTTTTCTTTGTTATATCTTGAAGAATTCTATCCAAGCTCTTTTTTTGTTGTTGTTTGAATTCTGCTCCTGAGTTAAAGAGGATGCTATCCCAAGGTTCCTGTGCAGCTCTGACCTTTGGCTTTGAGTGTAGAGGCTTCCTGTGTTGGCAGGGGTAGGGTTGCCTGCTCTTTTCAGGAAACAGCCTGATTGCCCAGAATTTGCCTTCTGAGGTGGGCCTGGAAGCTTTCCCATTGATATGATTCACTATTGAACCAGAACTGAGGGTTTTAATTGTTCATTTCTTGCAATTAAGACACTCTCACCTACATTGCCAGGGTGTATCTGAGTTGGGATGAACATCTTTTTTATTTCAGTGAGACTGGCCTTTCTTGAAATTTTTCCAGTCTATATTAAGCTGAAGAGTGCTTTCATTATGTGAGACTATTCAGAGGCTTGGTTTCATATGATTTTCAAGAGAAACTTGGAGAGTTCAAGAAACTTCCTGGCTTTACTCTGCCATTTTGCTTCCCAGCCGTTCTACAATTGATGAGTATATAATCATTTTCTAATTCTTTGCCACTAAAATTGAGCTGCTGCAAACATTTTTACACATGTAGGTACTTTTCCCTCTTTTATGCTTTCTTTGAGATACAGACCCAGTAGTGACACTGATGGAATAAAGATTACATATAATTTCATAGCCCTTTGGGCATACTTCAAATAGCTCTACATAATGGTTGGATCATTTCAAAACTCCATCAACAATATATGTGTCCCAGTTTTCCCACATCTCCTCCAGCAGTTATCATTATCTTTTCCTTTCATCTTAGCCAATCTTAGATATGTGAGGTGGAACCTCAGAGAAAAATGTTATGCAAGAAAATCATGTAAATAAGAGTCCACAGCTTGATAGATGAGAAACAAAAAGATACCAAGGAAATCATAGTTTAAAAATTAAGAATAAGCCAAATGCTGAAAATAGGCAAAAATCTAATGAAGAGAAGAATTCTTTGAAAAGTAGAATTGTTCAAATAGGAAGAAATATATAAAAAATTTACTGAAGAGATAAATTTCTTTAAAAAGTAGAATTGGCTAAATGAAAAAAAATTAGAAAAATTCACGGAAAAAATGGAATGTGGACTTGGGACATAAAATTCAAAAAACTGAACACTTTTGAGAATGGATAGGGTAAAAGGAGAAAGAGAGTTGGATAAATTAAAGAAATAGGAGAGAGGGAAATACATACTGCGGGGGATGGGATATACCAAGTTTCTCTGGTAAATATCTCATCTCTCAAATACATGGAAAGCAGTGTCATAGTTATAGAAATAAAAGCCATTAATCTATTGATATATTGTCAAATGATATACAGGGGCAGTTTTCAGACAAAGTAATCAGATTTATAGTCATATGAAAAATAAAATCTTTTAAATCATTAGTGATCAGAGAAATGCAAATTAAAACAATTCTGAGCTACCACAACACACCTATTAGATTGGCTAATATGAGAAAAAAACAAAATGACTCATTTTTGAAGTGATATGAGAAAATTAATATGCTAATACACATTTGGTGAAGTTGTATATTGATTCAACCATTCTGGACAATAATTTGGAACTATGTGCAGAGGTCTATAAAAGTATGCTTATCCTTTGACCAAGCAGATAAAAAACAAAAAGAAAAAGAACCTATATACAAACTTGTTTATAGCAGCTCTTTTAGTGATAGTAGGAGATTGAAAATTAAGAAGACGTCTATTAATAGAGGCTTGTCTGAACAAATTGTTGCATATAATCGTGATGGAATGCTATATTGTTATGAGAAATGATTAGCAGGACTTTCTCAGAAAAAATCTGAAAAGACTTATGTAAATTGATACAAAGTGAAATGAGCAGAACCAGGAGAACACTGTATAGAGTAATAACAATGTTATAAAATGTTGATATTCTCTTTTCTCAATAATACAATGATACAAGACAATTCTGAAGCATTTATGATGAAAAATCCTATCCATTTCCAAAGAAAGAACTGATGAAGTTTGAATGTAGATCAAATATACTTAAAAAAAAAAAAACTCTTTTTCAGACAAAAAAGGTCTGTATTTTCTTTCACAGCCTGACTTACATGGAGATGTTTTTTTTTTTTTTTTTTTTACATAACAAGTGTATAAACTATGTATTTTTAATCATTTCAATGAGGGGGAGAGTGAAGGAGACACTGTAGAACTCAAAATTTGAAAAAAAATTGCTAAAAAATGTTTTATATGTAATTGGGGAAAAGATAGTATGAAATTAAAACAAGAAAAAATAAGAAGAATTCATAGGAAAGCAGAAGAAGAAGAAGAAGAAGAAGAAGAAGAAGAAGAAGAAGAAGCAGGAGAAGCAGCAGCAGTAAGTAGCAGCAGCAGCAGCGGCGGCGGCGGCGGCAGCAGTAGAAGAAGAAGAAAAATTTTGAAAATAAAATAAGAGTAGTAAAGTAAAAATTGGGGAAAGAAATGAGAGTAATTCATAAAAATTAATAAAAAATAACAGATAACAGGTAAAAAAGGCATAAAGATTAATGAATTTAATAATTCCTTAAAAAGCAGAATTAACCAAATAGAAAAAAAAGATACAAAATCTCACTGAAGGAAATCATCCCTTAATACTTAGAACGGGGCAAGTGGATGCTTCATGAGACATCATGGAAAAAAATAAAACAACATTAAAATGCTGAAAGGAAAAAATGAAAATAAAAAATGAGAGAAAGAAACTGATCTGAAATATAAAGTAAGGATAATTTAAGAATTATTAGATTGCCTGAAATTTATGACTTAAAGAGAGCCAATATGTACAAAGTAGAAATTGAAACAATTTATTAATCATACATTGAAAGGGATTCTCAAAAATGAAAATTCCCAGGATTATTGTAGCCATTTGCAGAGCCCAGATCACAGAGAAAATCATTCAATCAGTCAGACAGAAACAATTCCAATATAATGGGACCACAGTCATGATCACATAAAATTTAGCATTTTTTTAAAATAACAGAGTAGAAGGATTAGTATATGATATTATGGAAGGCAAAAAAGCTAAGATAACAACCAAGAATAAGTGACCTAGGAAAATTGATTTTGATCTTAAAATTAAAAAAAATATATTTCTTATGAATATGCAGTTCTGATAAAAAAGCCAGTTGAAAATAAAATCTCATATACAAACACAAAATACAAGAAAAAAATTAAAAATTCAATATGAATGAGTAATCATGAGGAACTTAACATGTTTATATTCTAAAAATGATATAAATGCAACTCCTAAGAAATTGATCACTATTAGGAAAGTTGAACACTACTAGGGCAGCACTATTGCAAAATATATTTTGCTAAATTTACCATAGACCATGAAATAATATCAATACTAAGCATATTATACCAAATTATATAAATTTAAATACTTAGATTAAAAAAGGACTTAGAGGAGGAAATAAGAAAAAATATAGTAATGGGGGACCTCAATTTTTTCCTCTCCAAAGTACATAATCTACTCAATATAAATAAGAAAGAAATTGAGGATATGAATACAATTTTAGAAAAAAGGGTATGATAGATTTATGGAGAAAAATTAATAGAAATATAAAAAAATGTACCATTTTCTCAGGTGTATGTGGCGTCTTCATAAAACCTAGCAATACGTTAGGGCATTAAAAATCTTAAACAAATAGGCAAGCAGAAATATTAAATGCATTCTTTTTTGAGCCATAATATGATAAAAATTAAACTAAACAAAAGGGCTTTGATTCAAAGATTGAAAATTAATTGCAAATCATCTAGTCTAATCCCAAAGAATGAATGGAACAAAGAACAAATCATAGAAACAATCAATGAATTCATTAAAATATAATAAACTGGAGAGCATCCTGGTGAAAGCAAATAGAATGTGGAAGAGTATTGAGTCTAAACCATAGGAAAATAATTTGCAGCAATTAGAGATGTTCATAGTAGGAGAAAAAAGGCTGAGTGGGTCATGAGACCTATCTTCACATATCTTATGAGCTGTGAAATTAAGAAAGAGCAATGTGGTCCCAGAAGGAAGAATTAATGAAAAATTGGAATGAGTTGCCTCATGAGATGTTGATTTCCCCTTTATTGGAGGAGTTCTGATAGAGGATAGATATACACTTGTCAGCTACATTAAACTGGAGGTATCATGGGGTTATTAGAATATGTGACCTTTTAGATACCTTTCAACTCTAAGCTTTTATAATTCTCTAAGCATTTGAATCAATGATGTTCTGAGTCTGTCTCCATGCATATGTATCTTGCAGGCATACCTTGCAGAACATCTTTAATTAATTCCATAAAATCATAGCTTTAGGCAAAAGAATGGTACTAGAGCCTATTAATAATAGTGACTCACATTTCTGCAACATTTTAAGATTTACCAAGTATTCTCACAATAGCCAAGTGAAATAGGTAATGTAATTATTAACATTCAATTTTCTCATGTGATGAACCTGAAGTTCTAATAATTCCAACAACTAACTCATCATGACAAAGCTCTCAAATGTCTGATGTGATATTTTACTATATATAAATCATCCTGAATTCATGTGCAAGTTACTTTAAATAAAACCATTTTATATGTAAGTAATTTATTAGTAATGATTTTGTAAGTTAGTGAGCAAATAACAATATATAGAATTGCATCAAGACATTGCACTAAAGTCATGTACCGATAGCAATGTCGATAAGAGGAAAAATAAAACAATGCTGGACTTAGATTCACAGGACCTGAGCCTGCTATATATTATTTGTCTGTGCTCCTTGGGAAAAAATTAACCCCATTAATTAGGACACTATAATGTAACATACTTCCAAATCTTTTATGTGTGCATATATTATGCACAAATATATGCATGCTTATTAACCGAATATGATAAAATGTTATTTAAATAATGTGAAAAAAGTCAGCTAGAAGTTAAGCTACTGCATAAGGAGGAGATAATCTTACTGTATAGAGCATACATTTTAAAATAGAGAAAGGAAAGAAAAATGTAAATTCGGAAAGTGTCTTATAATTTCTCAAGATAGGTGGCTACAATTTTTCTTATTTAAATAAAAATACCAAAATTAGTTAAAGATGTTTTCACAAGTTCAATTACAATGAATGTTCTGTTTTTGTTTTTGTTTTTTTTAACAAATCTTCCATTAAGAAGTATAATTTTTGGGGCAGCTAGGTAGCGCAGTGGTTAGAGCACCAGCCCTGGAGTCGGGAGGACCTGAGTTCAAATCTGGTCTCAGACACTTCCTAGCTGTGTGACCCTGGGCAAGTCACTTAACCCCAATTGCCTCAGGAAAAAAAAAAGTATAATTTTTTTTTAAATAGTTTACCGAACTGAGCAATCAGATTAGTTGAACAATCTTAAATGCTTTTTAGTGACATCAAAGATCCCATCTGAAATTACAAAAAGAAAGAAATTTTAAAAAAAAGCAGTTCAAACTCAATACCATTTGATAAAGGGGAACATGCTATTAGCCTCCATATAGTATAAATTTAACTTGATAAAGAATATTAAAAAATGCCTCAAAAGGCTAATGACAATCCTCAATGATTTCAGACATCTCATTGTACATCAACCTGTTAATTAGATATCTAATAGTTCAAATATATTCATGACTTTTAGAATTTATCTGTCTATTCTTCTCTATAAAAGCCACATATATTCTAATATTTATTGGAATTTTTTCAGAAGAACACAGAAGTCTCATAAATCAAGATTAATTTGAGGTAGGCCAAACTAAATGAGTGCATTAAAATGTGAATCTTTGAATATTTTATTTTATTTTATTTTATTTTATTTTTATTTTTGCCAAAGTAACTGTGTTTATTGTGGATCAATGAAATTTTACATTTCTTTTCTTTTTTCAATTTTTAATTTTTTTATTTATTAATACTTTTTATTTGTAAAACATATGTATGGGTAATTACTAAACATTAACCCTTACAAAGCTTTCTGTTACAAATTTTTCCCCCCTATTCCCCACCCCTCCCGTAGATGGCAGGATATCCACTACATGATAATTATGTTAGAATACTTAAGAAATCGAATATATGTATAATTATTGCCACACATCATTTTTTGTGCAGGAGAAATCATATCTACAAGAAAGAATAATCCTATAAAGGATATACAATGCAAGCAAATCTCAATAGAGAACATGAAAATGTTATGTTGTGGTCCACATTTCACATCCCTCTCTCTGGGTGTATATGGCTTTCTTCACCGAACAATTGGAGCTGGTTTGAAGAATTTCATTGTTGAAGAGAGTCACGTCCCTTAGAACTGATCCTCATATAGTATTGTTGTTGCTGTGTATAATGATCTCCTGGTTCTGCTCATTTCACTCAGCATCAGTTCATGCAAGTCTCTCCAGGCCTCTCTGAAATCGTCCTGCTGGTCATTTCTTACAGAACAATAATATTCCATAACATTCATATACCATAATTTATTCAGCCACTCTCCAATTGATGGGCATCCATTCAGTTTCCAGTTTCTAGCCACTACAAAAAGGGCTGCCAAAAGCATTCTTGCACATGCAGGGCCCTTTCCTTCTTTTATGATTTCTTTGGGATATAAGCCCAATAGAAACAGTGCTGGGTCAAAGGGTATGCATAGTTTGATAACTTTTTGAGCACAGCTCCAAATTGCTCTCCAGAATGGTTGGATACGTTCACAGCTCCACCAACAATGCATCATTGTCCCAGTCTTCCCACATCCCCTCCAACATTCATTGTTATATTTTCCTGTCATTTTAGCCAATCTGACAGGTGTGTAGTGGTACCTCAGAGTGGTCTTAATTTGCATTTCTCTGATCAATAGTGATTTGGAGCACCTTTTCATATGATTATAAATAGTTTTAATTTCATCATCTGGAAATTGTCTGTTCATATCCTTTGACCAATTATCAATTGGAGAATGGCTTGGATTCTTATAAATATGAGACAATTCTCTATATATCTTAGAGATGAGACCTTTATCAGAACCCTTAAATGTAAAGATGATTTACCAATTTGATGCTTCCCTCCTAATCTTGTCTGCATTAGTTTTGTTTGTACAGAAACTTTTTAACTTAATATAGTCAAAATTATCTATCTGGCGTTCAATTAAGAGTTCCAGATCTTCTTTGGACATAAATTTATTCCATCTCCACAGGTCTGAGAGGTAAACTATCCTATGTTCCTCTAATTTGCTTATAATATCACTCTTTATATCTAGATCATGAACCCATTTAGATCTTATCTTGGTGTGCGGTGTTAGGTGTGGGTCCAGCCTTAATTTCTTCCACACTAGTTTCCAATTTTCCCAGCAGTTTTTGCGGAATAGTGAATACTTATCCTAAAAGCTGGGGTCTTTGGGTTTATCAAACACTAAATTGCTAACATTATTACCTAGCTTGTCCTGATATCCTATCCTATGCCACTGATCGACTGCTCTTATCTTTGAATATTTTAAAAGAAAAAACATTGCCTCCAAATTTGTTTAACTGAAGTCTTCTCAAAAACTTCTTGCACTAAAAGTTCAATCTAATTCATGGCTTGTACAAGTCTAAATTAATTGAGAATAAATTGAAACTATGCATAAGCTAGATATATTTAGAATAAGGCCTAGATGATGTATAACAGTGCAACTACTATATAAAACCCACCTTTTTAAGTTCATTTTATCAGCTCATTACCATAATGTGTGTTTCGGTCCAGAAGACCATTTCTTAAGGTTAGTGATCTATATAGGAGAAGAGGCTGTCAATACCAATCAAAGATTCTTGGAAAAGTGAAATATTGGAGGCAGCTAGGTTGCGCAGTGGTTAGAGCACCAGCCCTGAAGTCAGGAGGACCTGAGTTCAAATGTGATCTCAGATACTTCCTAGCTGTGTGACCCTGGACAAGTCACTTAACCCCCATTGCCTCAGCAAAAAAAAAAAAGTGAAATATTTTCTTATTTTAACTAAGATAAAATAATCTGAATCAATAACTAGCAATTGTTTACTCTTTAAGAGAGTCATCACTGTAGGGAAAAGAACTTCAAAGTTATAATTAATAGGGGAATTTCTGCAAGTGTCATTCATTAGTTCTATAATGCTTGCCAAATCACTTAAAGTTTCAGATTCAATTTCCATATTACTAAGATAAGGAAAATACCTGTTGTGCTTAATTCTCATTATTTTGAGAATTAGATTAAATGTCAGATATGTAACACTGCAAATCTTAAAACACTAATAAGTGACAATTGTTGCCTTATTCTACAGTTAATAACATTTGTATGGTTCTTTAAGGTTTACAGGATGCTTTACAAATAGCTCATTTAATTATCACCATAACCCTGGAAGTTGGTTGATATTATTATGATCCTTTATATAGATGATGAAAAAGGTAGACAGAGTTTAAGTGAGTTGATAAGAGTCACACAGTAAATATCTGAGGACATATTGAACTAAGGTCTCATGACAAGCGCTGGAACTCTCTTGATTATTTCAACATGTTGGCTATCTTTTTTCCCCTTCCTTTTCATTATCAGGCACTTCAGTGCTACATCTGTGTACCCAATGAAGTAATAATGTTGAATTGACTTCATTTTAGAATAGTCAGTCAATCCACTGTGTGGCAGAGTACATAGAAAGTTAGCCTTGAAATCAAAATAGCTGAGTTCAAGTCCCAAGTGCTCACACAAATTCTGGCTCTGGGAAACTGAGTAAGTCATTGCATTTTAGGTAGGCTATTCTTTAAGATTATAAAATGCAAAAATGTCAATCTGCATGGATATAGAAAAACAAGGAAGGAAAGTGTTCTCTCCTACGATATTTCTCTATCAATGAAATCAGAAGTCAATTTCCTATCTCTTATGAAATTGATCCCATTATTTGTGTTGTGGAGAGAAATCCAAGCATAAGGAGCTGTTGGTACTAAATGTTATCTTTAAGGACCATTCCTAATGTAATAGTCATTCTCTCTATATATGTATACACACACACACACACACACACACACACACAATACATTAAAAGAAAGAACATCGTCTCCAAATCTGTCTAACTAAAGTCTTTTCATAAACTTCTTTCACTATAAGTTAAATTAATGCATGGCTTGTACAAGGCTAAACTAATCAAGAATAAATTGAGACTGTACTTAAGCTAGATGACATGGATTTAAGGTTTTTAAAAGCTTAAAATGCTATATAATATAGTTATTATTGTTATAAATACAAAATAATATTATCAGCACTTAAGCACTTTTATTTTATTTTTTATAATTATTAGATTTTATTTAATTTTCAT
>JAJPUD010015071.1:28023-38803 GCA_023553655.1 Myrmecobius fasciatus
AAAAAAAATAGGTGTGTCTCAGACTTGATTATACTTTTTTTTCCTGAGTAAATGATTCTTGGTTATAACCTTAACTTTTTTTGTCCTCTAGAATATCATAGTCTAAGCCCTCTGATCCTTTAATGTAGAACTGCTAAATTTTGCATTGTCTATGATCTTTGAATTATTTTTTTTTTCGTATTTGCAGTGTCTCGTCCTTAACCTAGGATCTTTGGCATTTGGGTAAAATATTCTTGAGAATTTTCATTTTGGGCTCATCTTTGGAAGGTGATTAGTAGATTCTTTCAATTTCTACTCCATGATTATAGAATATCGAGATAATTTTCCATGATAATTTCTTAAAAGATGATGTCTAGTTTCTTTTAAAAATCATTGCTTTCATGTAGTCCAGTAGTTCTTTAATTTGTCTATCTTTGTCTGTTTTCTTGATTAGTTGTTTTTTCCAAAGAGATATTTCACATTTTCTCCTTTTTTTCCTTCTTATCATTTAGTTTCTTCTTTCTTGATATTTCATGGTATCATTTACTTCTGGTTGTCAAATTCTGAATTTTTTTAAAAACAACATATTCATTAATGAGTTTTTGTACCTTCCCCCCCCCAATTTTCCAATTCTGCTTTTTTAAGGCATTCTTTTCTTCAATGGATTTCTGTGCCTTTTTTACCATTCATCCTGCTCTGTTTTTAAGGTGTTATTTTCCTCAGGTTATGTTACTCCTTTAATAAGCTGTTGGCTATTCTTTCATTATTTTATTAGATCAATTTATATGTGTATATATGTGTACAAATGTTTTCAGAACTAGTTCTGGGTCAGTAAGTTTTGAATTCTTCCAAGGTGATATGATCTAAGAAGACATGTTTTACTATTCTCTTGGCCTATTATCTAGTCTATAAGTAACCACAAGCACTCTTCCAATCTTGGAAAACTGATCAGGGTTACTCTTCCTGTGCAGTCACAAGTTTGTATTATTCATCCACATGTATGTCGCATCTATATGTGTGAATTCTGTTTGTTCTCCATTATATTGGTCATGCATGCTCTCTGCATTTATATACTTTTACTCTGATGATATGGTAAAGCTATTGTAATATACCAATATGCAAATGGCAGTAGATCTTTTCTTGCCATATTACTTCATAACCTATTTGCTTAAATGTTCTACTTTGAATTAATATATCTTTTGACTTGTTGGAGAAAATAAGCACAAAGTAGGGGCTTGTGAGTGATAGATTTGATTGGATATTGATCCTCAGTATCTTGAATCTGAGGTAATTTCTCTGGGTGCCTACAGTTCTTCATTATCACTACATTCCTTTTCAAAACAATACTTATAGACATTTTGCTTTGTTCCCTATAAGATAATTATCATGTATCACTATATTTCTTACTTCCTTGGTGGCTCCACAGGGTCAATGACTTAGTCTTGATAATACTTTGTACCTCCCTTATTGCCTAGCAACATAACATTTTGCACAGATTAG
The DNA here is from genome assembly GCA_023553655.1 of Myrmecobius fasciatus. Classification (NCBI taxonomy): domain Eukaryota; kingdom Metazoa; phylum Chordata; class Mammalia; order Dasyuromorphia; family Myrmecobiidae; genus Myrmecobius; species Myrmecobius fasciatus. The sequence continues at coordinate 29,503 of JAJPUD010015071.1, forward strand.
GTACTTTGTGCACAATCATGATTTAAAAAAATACTGAAAGTTATTTAACTCACCAGTATTTAGTTAGTCAAAATTTCCACTTATCATTCTCCATTAGAACCAAGCTGATTACGTTCTGCAAAGAAATCTTCCACGAGGTACTTGGAACCAAGATGGTGGAGTAAAGGCAGGAATTCACCGACCTCCCCCTCAGACCATTCCAAATTTCTTTAACTAATACCTCAAAACACATTTTAGAAGACATAAAATCAGAACACAAAAAGAAGTAGTAGAATATTTTTCAGCTGAAGACAATTTAGATCAGCAAAAAAGATCAGTGCAACCAGGTTGGGAGCCCAGCATGCAGTCTCAGCACAGGTAGCACCAGCATAGCCCCCCCAGCATCAGCCAAGCAGGAATGGATATAAACATCTGATCCAGTAAATCAGTGGTATTGGTGGTAGTTTTTACACCTCTCAGCTCACAGGAAACAAAGGTGACTTGGAAGGTCCACTGAACCATTTGTCAGTAGGGTAAGAGGGCCTTGGAAAACCAGCATACCAGGAGTAGGCATGGGCAGTGTTGGTAGTGGCAGCTTCCTAAGGACTCAACTCATAAGAGGTCTCTTTATTAGCACTCTTTTATTAGCATAAAATCTTAAAAGTATAGTAAGGTGGAGACATACCTAACAGCTCCAGGGCAGAAAAGAATTCTTGTGGTCAGGTCCCTAGAAGGAACTTTTAAAACAACTGTACAAAACTCCTGAAGCCTGGGACATTTCACTCCACTCTGGAAACAGAGACCTAGTTTTAATAAAGAATTAAAAGTTGAATAATAGGATAGGTAAATGAGCATACAAAAACAACAACAAAAGTTTCTTGGTGACAAAGAAGAACAAAACCAACACTCATAAGATTACAAAGCCCAAGCTCCTACATCCAAATGCTCCAAGAAAAAGAAGAATTGGTCTCAGGCTATGAAAGAGTTCAAAACGGATTTTGAAAATCATGTAAGAGGGATAAGAGGAAAAATTAGGAAGAGAACTGAGAATGATACAGAAGGGAGAAAAAAACTAATGAGAAGAATGTCTTAAAAAGCAAAATTGGCCGAATGGGAAAGAAGGTAGAAAAACTCACTGAGGAAAATAATTCCTCAAAAATTCAAATTGAGCAAATGGAAGCTAATTACCTTATGAGAATTCAAGAAAAACTAAGAGAATGAAAAATAGAAAAAATGTGAAATATTTCACTGGAAAAATAACGGACCTGGACAATAGATCTCGGAGAGATATTTAAAAACTACTGCTAGAATTAAAAGTCAGGATCAAAAAAGTGCATCTATATTATCTTTCAAAAAATTATGGGGCGAAGAGGGCAGAGACAAGATGACGGAGTGCAGGCATGACTCCCTGTGACCTCCTCTGACCTTCTCTCAAACAAACAGCAGATTAACCCTCTAAACTGATTTTGCAGTGAAAGTACCCTGAAATATTAGGAGTACAACACATTCCCAGAAGAAGTTACCTTGGAAGAGCTTCAGGACAGGTCTGTTTCAATCGAGCAGGGGGACAGTTTGCCGAGCTCAGACAGCAGCTTTGGGAGACAGGAGAGGAAGCTGGCCCAGGACTCAGAGGGTGGCAGTTTCTAAGCACCTGGGAAGTTTCTGTGAACCTCTTTGGCCACTCTTCCCTGGTTGAGGACAGGTAATTTAGGAGATCTGCCTTTTGTAAAAGGTGGATTGTAACCCACAGCAAATGCCAGACTTGGCCCAGATTGCCCACCACCAGAAGTCAATCAGCCAAACTGCTTCAAAGCAAATTAAAGCAACTGTTACTCCTCTGCTTTAAACATATATCAAACTTTAAAAAATGAATAAAAATGACAAACAAAAGAAATCTCATCATAGAGAGCTTTTATGGAAAGAAAAACAAACCTCAGATCCTGAGGTTCATAAAGGTAAAGCAACTCCAGAGGAAGCCACAAAGGGAGACATGAGTTGGTCCCCATTTCACAAGGCTTTCCTGAAAGATTGCATAAAGAATCTCAAAAGAGAGTTACAAGAAAAATGGGGAAATAAAGTGAGATCCTTGCAAGAAAGTTATAATGCCCTACAAAAGGATATCAAAAAGACACCAATTCATTGAAAAATAATATTGGTGAAATAGAAAAAGACTGAAATGAACAAAATAATTCAATTTGCCAATTACAACAGGAGCTAAAAAAAGTAACTGAAGAAAATAATATATTAAAAATTAGAATTGAACAAATGGAAGTGAATGAATCAACAAGACTTCAAGATCGACAAAAAAATAGAAAAAATGGAAGAAAATATGAAATATCTCCTAGGAAAAACAATTGACCTGGAAAATTGAGCTTGGAGAGAAAATCTAAGGATTATTCGACTTCCTGAAAGCCATGAGGAAAAAAAGAACCTAGACACTATCTTCCAGGAAATCACTAAAGAAAACTGTCCTAATGTTTTGTTTTTTGTTTGTTTTTTTGTTTTTTGATTTTTTTTGCTTTTTGCTGAGGCAATTGGGGTTAAGTGACTTGCCCAGGGTCACACAGCTAGCAAGTGTCTGAGACCAGATTTGAACTCAGGTCCTCCTGACTTCAGGTCTGATGCTCTAACCACTACGCCACCTAGCTGCCCCCTGTCCTAATGTTTTAAAATCAGAAGGTAAAATAGTCATTGAAAAAATTCACTGATCACCTTTGGAAAAAGACACAAAAATTAAATCCCCAAGAAATATCGTGGATAAATTTCAGGACTATCACACCAAGGAAAAGATATTGCAAGCAGCTAGAAAGAAACAATTCAAATACCAAAAAGCCATATTTAGAACCACCCAGGATCTGTCAGCTTTCATCTTAAAGGATCAAAGGGTGTGGAATCAGATATTCCAAAAGCTAAACGACCTTGCATTACAGCCAAGAACAAGCTATCCAGCTAGAATGAGCATTTTCTTCCAGGGAAGAAGATGTACATTTAATGATAAATAAATTTCACCTATTTCTGATGACAAGACCAGATCTGAAAAAAAAATTGCCTTCTAAATAGAACTCAATAGAAGTATAAACAGGTAAAAAGGCAGGAACTCTTCAGAACTATATTTATATTATGGGTATGCTTAGAGATTATGGTTATAATTTGATTTTACTTTGATAATATGAAAAAGAAACTAAAGGTGGAAAGGGAATCATACCGAAAAAAGGTAAAAGGAGGTAAAATAAGGTTAAAAAAGATAGTAAAATGAGGTAAAATCTCATGAAGAGGCAAAGAAAAACCTAATATAATTGAGGGAAAGAAGGAATGGGGATGATAATTGTGTGAATATTACTCTCATCAGATTGGGCTTTAAAAATGTATGTCAGATGCATTCAGTTTCACAGAGAAACATGTTCCACCTTATAGGGAAGTTGGAGAGAAAGGAGGAAGAGAAAGGGAAAGATAAACAAAAGGGAAAATAGAAGAATTAGGGGAAAGGTATAAAAAAGAGGGAGGGGTTTTAAAGGGAGGGACTGATTGAGGGAGAAAGTCATCAAAAGTAAAATACTGAGGAGGGGGACAGGAGAAACAGGAAAGGAAAGAGAAAAACAAAACTTTGGGTAAATAAGATGGCAGGAAATACAGAATTAGTTATAGTTAATTTAACTGTGAAGGTGAATGGGATGACCTCTCCCATAAAATGGAAGCAGATAGCAGACTGGATTAAAAGCCAGAATCCTACAATATGTTGTTTACAAGAAACACATCTAAATATAGAGATACATACAGGGTGAAGATAAAAGGCTGGAGCAGAAACTATTATGCTTCATGTGAACAAAAAAAAGGAGGGGTAGCAATCCTCATCTCAAATAAGAGATAGATCTAATTAAATAAGATAAAGATGGAAACAGTATTTTACTAAAGGGTGCCACAGATAATGAAGCAATATCAATTCTAAACATACATGTACAAAGTAGTATAGCATTCAAATCCCTAGAAGAGAACTTAAAAGAGATGCAAGAAAAAATAGATAGCAAAAGTATAATAGTGGGTGATCTCAACCTTGCTCTCTCAGAACTAGATAAATCAAACCACAAAACAAATAAGAAAGAAGTTAGGGAGGTAAACAAAATGCTAGAAAAATTAGGTATGATAGATCTTTGGAGAAAATTGAATGGAGATAGAAAGGAGTTTTCTTTTTTCTCAGCAGTTCATGTAACATAAAAAATAAACTGTTTTAGGGCACAAAAACCTAAAAATCAAATGCAGAAAGGCAGAAATCGTAAATGCATTTTTCTCAGATCATGATGCAATAAAAATCACATGCAATATAAGGCCAGGAGAAATTAGAGCAAAAGTTAATTGGAAATTAAATAATCTAATCCTGAAGAATGAATGGGTGAAACAGTGTCATAGACACAATCAATAATTTCATCCAGGATAACAATAATGAGTCAAAATACCAAAATTTATGGGATACAGCCAAAGCAGTTATAGGGCTAATTTTATATATCTAGATGCTTGTTTAAATAAAATAAAGAAAGAGAAGATCATTGAATTGAACTTACAATTAAAAAAGATAAAAAAAGAACAAATTATAAACCCTCAGTTTAATACCAAATTGTAAATTCTGAAAATAAAAGGAGAGATTAATAAAATTGAAAATAAGAAAATGAATTAATAAATAAAACTGAGTTGGTTTTATGAAAAAAAACAACAAAATAGATAAGCCTTTAGTTAATTTAATTAAGAAAAAGAAAGAGGAAAATCAAATTATTAGTCTTAAAAATGTAAAGGGAGAACTTTCCACCAATGAAGAGGAAATTAGAGCAGTAATTAGGAGTTACTTTGCCCAACTTTATGCCAATAAATTTGATAATCTAAATGAAATGGAGGAATATCTGCAAAATATAGATCTCCCAGGTTAACAGAAGAGGAAATAAATTATCTACATAGCACCATTTTAGAAAAAGAAATAGAACAAACTATTAATCAACTTACTAAGAAAAAAATCTCCAGGGCCAGATGGCTTTACATGTGAATTCCACCAAACATTCAAAGAACAATTAATTCCAATACTATATAAAATACTTGAAAAAGGGGGGGGGGGGGAGAATTACAGGGGGTGGAGCCAATATGGGGGAGTGAAAAGTGACTCTCTGCATCCTCCCCCGATCTTCTCTCAAACCAACAATAAAATAAGACTCTGAACTGATCTTCAAGTCAACGAATCCAGAAATATTTGGACACTGCTTTCTGAAGAACTTCATATCAGGTTTGTTAAACTCGGAAAGAGAGATAAACAGTGGACTCTGGTGTAGGCCTGAAGTGAGGGTGGGACTCAGCTCAGCTCATCATGGCAGAAATTCCACACTCCAAACTCCAAACACCTGCAGTTTATCTGAGGCACTCAGGACACTCTGCCCTGACTGGGGACAGGTGTTCTGGCAGACTTGCCTTTTTTTAAGGAGTAATTCGGACTTAGTCCTAGCCCCCACCGGCCCAGCACATTAAGTTAATTTGCTGAATTGCCCCAGGGCAAAGATCTTCAGCCACCATTTTTTCTGAGCCTTAAAGAGAAATCCACACTGTCTAAAAAAAAAAAATGAAGAAGCAAAAGAAAGCTCTTGCCATAGACAGCTTTTATCAAGAGAAAGAAGGGATGACCACAGATCCTGAGGTTCCTTTAGACAAAACTCCAAAGGAAGTTATTAAGGACCCTCACTGGTCCCCTTTTCAAAATGCCTTTCTGGGAGATTGCATAAAGAACCTCATAAGAGAGCTGGAGGATAAATGGGAAAATAAATTGAAATCAGTGCAAGAAGGATATGATGCCCTGCAAACGATGTATGAAAAAGACACCAATTTATTGAAAAATAAAATTAGTGAAGTGGAAAAAGAGTGCAATGAAAAAAAAAAGTCAATTGGCCAGTGACAAAATGAGCTTAAAAAGGTAACTGAAGAAAACAACACTTTAAAATTAAGAATTGAACAAATGCAAGCGAATGACAATAACACTTCAAGAATCAGTCAAAGAAAAACCAAAAAAATGAAAAATTAGGAGAAAATATGAAATATCTCCTAGGAAAAACAACTGACTTGGAAAATAGATCTAGGAGAGACAATCTAATGATTATTGGACTTCCTGAAAGCCATGATGAAAAAAAGAATCTAAACACTATCTTCCAGGAAATCCTGAAGGAAAACTGCCCTGAGATTGTAGAATCAGAAGGCAAAATCACCATTGAAAGAATTCACCGATCAGCTCCGGAAAGAGACCCCAAAATTAAAACACCAAGAAATATTGTGGCTAAATTTCAGGACTATCTCACGAAGGAAAACATTCTGCTAGCAGCGTGAAAGAAACAATTCAAATACAGAGGATCAATAATTAGAATCACACATGTTCTGTCAGCCTCCACATTGAAGGATCAAAGGGCCTGGAACGAGATATTCTGAAAGACAAAGGAACTTGGATTACAGCCAAGAATAACCTATTCAGCTAGAATAAGTATTATCCTCCAGGGAAGAATATGGTCATTCAATGATATAGGTGAATTTCACCTATTTCTAATGAAAAGACCAGATCTAAAAAACAAATTTAACCTCCAAACACAGAACGCAAGAGAAGCATAAAAAGGTAAAAAGAAAAGGACTCTTGAGAACTTTATTTCTAATATGGGGATACTTAAAGTTTGGGGGTATAATTAACTAGATATTATTTTGATAATATGAAAAAGAAAACTAGAGGGGCGAAGGTTGTCATACTGGGGAAAAGAGGGAAAAAGTGGTAAAATAAGATCTAAAAAAACAAGATACAATCTCTTGAAGAGGCAAAGAAAACCTAATATAATTCAGAGAAAGAGGGGAGGGAGATGAGCATTGTGTAAATATTACTCTCATCACGTTGGGTTCTAAAATTGTATATCAGACACTTGATTTCACATAGAAACTTATCTGTTGCTAGAGGGAAGTGGGAGGGAAAGGAGGAAAAAGAAAGGGATAAACTATTAGAAGAGAAAATAGAAGAATCAGGGGAAAGGAGTTAAAAAAAGGGGGCAGGGGATCTAAAGGGTGGTGGATTGTTTGGGAGAGGGGGTCATCAAAAGCAAAGTACTGAGGGTGGGGGAAGGCAGAAAGGGGAAAGAAAAGGGGAAAACATAACTTGTGTAAATAAGATGGCAGGAAATAAAGAATTAGTTATTCTAACTGTGAATGTGAATGGGATGAACTCTCCCATAAAGTGGAAATAGACAGCAGACTGGATTAAAAACCAGAATTCCACAATATGTTGTCTACAAGAAAAACATCTAAAACATAGTGACACATATAGGATGAAGGTAAAAGTCTGGAGTAGAACTTATTATGATTCAGGTGAACACAAAAAAGCAGGGGTAGCAATCCTATCTCAGATCAAGTAAAAGCCAAGATAGATCTAATCAAAAGAGATAAGGAAGGCAACTATATTTTATTAAAGGGTACCATATATAATGTAGCAATATCAATACTAAATATATACGCACCAAGTGCAATAGCATCCAAATTCCTAGGGGAGAAATTAAGATAGAAGGAAGAAGAAATAGACAGCCAAACTATACTTGTGGGGGATCTCAACCTTGCTCTCTCAGAATTAGATAAATCAAACCACAAAATAAATAAGAAAGAAACTAGGGATATAAACAAATTGTTAGAAAAGTTAGGTATGGGTGGAGCCATGGTGGCGGAGATCAGACAGGATTATCTGTAACCTCCTCTAACCTCCCCTCAAATCAACAACATATGAAGCCTCTAGACTGATTCTGAAGCAAAAAAATCCACAATATCTGGAGAACAACACGATTCTAGAAGAAGATACTCTGGAAGAACCTCAAAACAGGTCTGTTTTAATGGGGCAGGGGGTGGCTTACTGAACCCAGACTGCAGCACAGGGAGACCGGGGCAGGAAGCTGGAGCAGGGAGCTGGAACAGGAGTCAGAACAGGAGTGGGAGCGTTGTGCTTTTCACACACCTGGGAGTCTTCTGCGGGCCTCTTGGAACAATTTGTCCTGATTGTGGACAGGTGGTTTGGAGGGTCTGCCCTTTGAGGGGGATAGACTGTGAACCACTGAACCCCTGATGAGCATGGGACCTAGCTGCCATTACACAGCACCTTAAAGCAATCAATCAAACAACAGGACTGATAAGCACCAGAAATAATTTAATCAGCGGAGCTGCCCAGCCCCTGACATAATTCAATCAGCAGAACTGCCCAGTTCCTGAAATAACTCAGTCAGCAGAACTTCCCCAGGGCAAATTAAAGCAGCTGTCCCACCTTTGCCCTAAACAGACCTCACACCTTTAAAAAAAATGAATAAAAAACCAAAAAGAGCTCTCACCATAGACAACTTTTATGGAGAGAGGGAAGAACAGACCTCAAATCCTGAGGCCCCTAAAGGTAAAGCAACTCCAGAAAAAGCCCCAAAGAAAGACATAAATTGGTCTCCATGTCACAAGGCTTTCTTTGAAGATTGCATAAAAAATCTTAAAAGAGAGTTAGAAGAAACATGGGGAAACAAAATGAGATCAATGCAAAATAAAATAGAAAAAATGGAAAAAGAATGCAATGAACAAAAAATGTAATTGGTCAATTGCAAAAGGAACTAAAAACAGTAACTGAAGAAAATAAGACATTAAAAATTAGAATCGAACAATTGGAAATTAATGACTCATCAAGACTTCAAGAATCAGTTGAACAAAAACAAAAAAAATGAAAAGATGGAGAAAAACATGAAATATCTCCTAGGAAAAACAACTGACCTGGAAAATAGATCTAGGAGAGACAATCTAAGGATTATAGGGCTTCCTGAAAGCCATGATGAAAAAAAGAACCTGGACACTATATTCCAGTAAATCATAAAAGAAAACTGCCCTGATATTTTACACCCAGAAGGAAATACTCCTTGAAACAATCCACCGATCACCTCCTGAAAGAAACCCAAAAATTAAGTCCCCCAGAAATATCGTGGCTAAATTCCAGAACTATCATACCAAGGAAAAGATATTACAAGAAGCCAGAAAGAAACAATTTAAATATCGGGGAGCTACAATTAGGATCACACAGGACCTAGCAGCTTCTACTTTGAAGGATCGAAGGGCCTGGAATCAGATATTCCAAAGGGCAAAGGAACTTGGATTACAGCCAAGAATAAGTTACCCAGCTAGAATGAGCATTATCTTCCAGGGAAGAAGATGATCATTCAATGATATAGGAGAATTTCACCTATTTCTACTGAAAAGACCAGAACTGAACAAAAAATTTGATGTACAAACACAGAACACAAGAGAAACATAAAAA